>ML787776.1:0-32298 GCA_009831015.1 Picea engelmannii
TTTGAATCATCTTGTACTTGAACATTTAAGTGGGGTAAAAGGAGGTTGCCCCCTCGAAGAGGCTTATTATCTGAAATTATCTCTTTTTCAAAGCGTTGAGTACTTTTCCTGAGGTTTTTCTATGCTATATTGATGTTTGGTTCCTAACAAAGTGCTCCAAACTAGAGATCCTCTTCTAGTGTCTCCCATTATCATCATCATATCCCCTACAATGCTAGTGGCATATTTGTCCCTCAAAACTTTGCCCCACAAATCATTATTTCCTTTCAAAAATCTCCACTTGCTTTTCCCTCCCATGGCTCTACTTATAACTTGAAGGTCTTTGATTTCCAATCCTCCTAGAGATTTAGGTAACCAGAGCCTATCCCAGGGCACCAAAGCCCACTCTTCCTCATTATTCAACCCTCCCCAAATGAGATCTCTTTGGAGGCCTGTGATGGCTTTGGTCATTTCAGTAGGCATAGCCAAGGCTTAGAAATGATATTGAGGCATGGACTAAAGGACTAATTTGATTAGAAGAACCCACCTTGCCAAAGAGAGAAAATGAAAGGTCCTTTGTGTTCTAACTTGGCACCTAGAATTTATTCCCACATAACATTATTGCCTGAGTTCTCAATTAATGGGACCCCTAGGTACTTAAAGGGCCAATTTCCTCTTTGAAAACCTAGATTTTGGAGGATGTTAGCTTGGATATTTATGTGGGTGTTGAAGAAGAAAATTTGAGATTTTGCATGGTTGATCTGGGCCTCCTGGAGCCTATAAGAAGGTATCCAATATTTTTTAGCTCCTTAGCCTCTTTTATGTTGGTTTTTGAAGACAACTTCTCATTAATGTTAGCCACTTGCTACAGGATCTGGTTTTATATTTTTTCCCTTATATTTTTTCTTTTCCTTTACTTTTTATTTATTTGTTTTCCCACTTATTTATTTATTATTATTATTTTTATGAGTTTGTTTGCAATGGTGCGTATTTTTAAGGTTTATGTTTGCAACAGTGCTGGTTGTTAGGCCATGATTTCAAACAAGGTATAATTTTAACCTAAAAAAATAACTAGTAGCACCACTTTTCAATTTAGGGATCACTTTTCAGGTTTTTGTTCACAATGGTACCAATTGTCAAGGTCATGGTTTCAATCAAGTTGTAATTTTAACCTAAAAAAAAATTGGTGATACTTTGAGCACCACATTTTTATTTGGGGGTCGATTTTAAAGTTTTTATCTACAATGGCATTCATTGTGAAGGTCGTGGTTTCAATCAAGTTGTAATTTTAAACCCCCCTAAAAAATTGTTACTACTAGTAGCACCACTTTTTGAAGTGAAAGTAGAAACAACCACTAAATATGACCTCTAAAAATGAGAACTCTTGAGGGTTCTCATCAAGTAGATAACTACTTTGGTTTTGTGGATGATGATTATTTTGCAAGTTCCATCCCTAATTTATTTTGGTTCCAATGAAAATAGGCTTGTTATATATCTTTTAGAATTCACGCTTAAAAAGGTTATACATCCTTATGGACACAACATGTAGTGATACGGATTATTTTGAGAACGAAATGAAGGTGGAAATATAATAAGTAAATACACGGATATATTTCCAGAAACACGGAGATACAGTAATGCACAATTTTTATTAATGAAATAAATGTACAAAAACTGTAAGAATACATAGTGAATGAACTCGCTAGAATGGTGGCAGCTTATCTCTAAGAATAAATGTGATGGCTACGCTCATTCGCAAGAAGATTATGATGTTTACAATGAGGCTCCAAAATCCTTTTTAACATAAGGAAAATCCAAAACCCTAACCCCAGAAGATGAAATGCCAAAAGGTTTGTGGGGCCCAATGGGGGTAGTTGATACATCAACTTACCGAGGGTGTATCTTTTGCATACAATCTTCGTTTGGGGCGTCTTATACCTCGTCGAAAAGGTATATCCGAGAAGTATAAATTATGTCTTGGGGTAAGGTATGTTTATGGCAAACCTTGGTCCCCAAAAATTCCAAACAGAAACATCGTTTAGGGCCTCAAAACGGTCCCGGAAGTTTGGGACTCGAAAAACTATTAAAAACTGTCAAAATAGAAAATTGTTCTTTGAGCTATGAAATAGGTGGGTGGCCACTGATATTTGTTTGGATAATTCCTCCCCCCTTAGGAATAAATGGTCTTCATTGCGTCAAGTTCCTGGGAAATCTTTTGTTGAATCTGAACCTTGGTGATTTGCTTGCCTTGTTGAAGAAGTTGTCTTGCTTAGCTTGTTGAAGGTTGTTATGAACCTGTTGTTGGAGGGGTTGGATCTGTTTAACCAATCGAGTTGCATGATATATCGGAGTGTGGGAGGACTCTATCAATGAAGATGCAGCATGAAGAGTATGAAGGGACATATTATATTTTTTCTTGATTAGGTAACATTTGAGGCATCCTTGTAGATGAGGTCGGAATGTCTTTGTGCTCTTCCACAATCTTTTCAATATACGTCTGCTGGATAGGAAGGTCTTGGGATGAGGATGTAGTGATTGAAGTGTTCTTTTTTTCACCTTTTGACTGGATTGTGAAGAGGTTAAACTTCGTAGTATGAGAGATTACTTTATGGCAGTGTTTTGTTGGGACAGTAGTCGGAACTACCTCTGGTATCCTGTAGAGTTGGCCCCCCAGAGTAACAATGACACTACAAGGTCGAGACTCATAAATAGAATGACACTTCCACATACATGATTGGCCTAACATAAAAGAACAAACTTCCAATGGGGAAACATCACAAAGTACCTCATCCTTGAAGGGATCGATGCCATAGGAAAGGTGACATTGCTGGCTGACACAAAGATCTCAACCCTGTCGAAGCCACCTGATGTTTTATGGTTGTGGGTGTGGTGTTGTTGGAAAATCCAACTATTTGATGACCTTTGCTGAGATGAGGTTCTTCTGGCTTCTGCTATCAACAATAAAATGCAGTGGGGTCCCCTTCAGTCACATATGTGAATGGAAGAGGCGCTCTCCCTCCTCAGGATCATCTGGTTCTTTTGGTTGGATTGTTGTGGTCACGAGAGTAGCAATGGGTTTTGCATCAATTATTTGTCTCCTTTTATTATTGTCTAAATCAGAGTATGATTTGGGGCTCGACTCTATTTCTTTGATCTTAGCTACCAATGATTGTTTTGAGCAACATTCATCGGTGTTGTGCCAAGGGATTTTGTGGAATTTGCACCACTTCCTAGTTTCCTTCTTTGTCTTCATGTTTCTCTTCTTTTCCTGCGGCTTGGACTAGTTGTCTTGAGGTTGGGTATTCTATGAATTTGGGTTGCCTTTGCCATACTTTGTTAGTTGCAGATCTGCAGACCCAAATTCTCGCTTGTTCTGGTGTGTAAATTTCTTCTCGATTTTAACAACATATCGATAAGCGGCTCCTAGCGATGAGATGTCCAAAAACTCCATTTTGGTTTGGATGTACCTGTGGAGATCCCCACGGTATTTTAGAACCAGGTGTCACTCTGAGTCTTTGATACCCATCTTGGTGTGCAAGGTATGGAAGGTATTTGTGAACTCTGACATTGTTTGGCCCCTCTCTTGATGCAGCGTGGTCCATATCATGTATTGGTCATCATAGTTTCCCACAGGGTAATATTGCTACTTAAGTGCATCCATAAAAAAATCCCAAGTGGGCTCGGTCCCAAATTGATTCGAAAAGATCTTTTAAATGACTATGGTTGAGTTATTATCCATGTATTTATTAACCAATTAGGAAGCTTAAAGAAGGAGGAATAAGTATAGAAGAATCATAACAGTCATATAAACATGTACATAACTTAAATGAAGCAATAAACATCAACAAACCATAACACAAATGTGATAACAAAGTTCGTCAATCTCGCCTACGTCTTTGGGCCTTGTCTCAGTGGGCTTTGCTTATTTATGTTCAAAGATTTGCAAGTACATCATGATAGTATCAAAATGTTACAACAATGATCTAGTCATGTTCTACCATATCTCATGAACCCATCAAAACTGACTGCACCCAAATCAGATGAACGAGGCTCCCAGAAATGGCCTGTAAAGGTACGCTCATCAATAGCTTCCCTGCATAATAATGGCTTTGGCTCAACAATCCGGCAGCATAAACCTGTTCTGAACCACCATTGATCTCCCCATGGCCTCAAGAAGTCCTATTTTATATATAACTAAAGTTGGTAACCATATCCCAACTTCCTCCTAATATTTGGCCTCAAAAAGGGCCCAATATCCTCCAAAAAGGGCCAAAAATCACTGAAAATCACTATTCTATAGTGTAAAAGCCCACTTTTAGCATAATATTTGGGCTAAGCCCCCCAATATGGGAGCGCGCCCCCTAAATATGGTCACATGGAAACTATATGGCCAAGCGCTAGCCCCTAAGGTCTGCACACTGGCCCTTTCTCCATAGGTATAGGTCACATGGTGTGTAATGATACACATGCGCCCCATAAATGCACCTACAACCAAGTTCATAGCCCATGAATCTATGGTGGGAAAGTGCTAACAACCGTGCCCCCATATCTTTGCATTGAACTAGAAAGAGGTTAGCATTGGGCTTTGAAAGCTGTGGTCGTATGTAATAAACTTGTGGGCTAGGGCTTGGCCCCAGCCCCCTTCCACCTCCACTTTACACTACTTCCTTATATAATATAAAAGGGGTATGGTTAACAAGCACCATCTGTGGGCGGCTCGGCCAACCCAATTCTTCCAAGACTTAGCTCGGCCATAGGTCATGAGTTCGATCCTTATGGAGACCAAAAATTTTGACCATCCAACGAATGTTGGGGTGCCATGTGGCAGCCCATGCCTGGGCCACGTGGCACCGTTTAATTTGTTGGAGAATGCACCACTTGTCAACACGGGAGTGGTCCAAGTCTTCTGCCCAGTCATCAATCGACCACATAAGCACACATGCCATGTGTCATCGTATGGGCATGCCACATGTCACCCTTTCAGTGGTGACACGTGTCACCTCCTAGTTGGTCCACCTGTACCTCTGCCACATCAGTTGTATGGCCTTCTGCCATGTCAGTTGTACAGAATCTGCCAACTGTTATGCCACATCAGCTGTACAAAATCTTCCAACTATGCTGCCACGTTATTTGTACGGCCTGTATAGTCAGCTGCCATGTGGCACTGTATAGACTGTACAGTCAACATTTTTTTGCATGTTTGGGAAAAAAAGCAGTACGTGATATCAGGAGCATACAATGTCTGTTTGAGCCCATTCAAGTTGCGTTGGGTTTGTATCGACGAGGTCTACGCACACGTCTGTTTTGAAGCCATTCTAAGAACATTGATTTTTAGGCCTTTCTGAGCCCCATCAAGCTCTTGGATCTGAATCTGGATCACAAATATTCCAGACTCCTTTGTGGAATTTTTCTCCCAGTAATTTTAACACCAATGTTTGACATGGGGGAGAGTCTCAAGGAGTGCAAAGGTGATCTCTTCTCTGTCAGAAAAATTGTGGATAGAGAAATAACCTTCTAGCAGATTTAACCACTTTTCCAAAGCATTTGCATCATTATAACCTTCAAATACAGGAATATCAAAATTAACTTGTACCTTGAATGGGGCAGAGTCTCCAAAGAGACTATTTGACGAAGAGGCGCCTACTATTGTCGACAATTGTTGAAGGATTTGGGAAAAATTCTCCAACATCTCGTTCCTCTGTTGCGTGAGGGATTTCACGAGCAACAGCTTGATGGGATCTTATGCTCCCTACTCTCTCTTCTCTTCTGCCATGGGAGGACGCTTGGGTTGGCGAGAGAAGTTGTCCTCGAGAGAAACTAGCTCAAGACCTAACTCTCTATACCCTAACCTCATCGGGGATATGCACTAAGAAATGAAAAAGGAGTAGATTACTCTAATACCACCGATTTGGATTATTTTGAGAACAAAATGAAGACAAAAATATAATAAGTAAATACACATATATATTCCCAAAAACACATAGATACAGTAATTCACATTTTTTATTAATGAAATAAACATACATAAATTGTAAGAATACAGAGTGAATGAACTCGCTAGAATGGTGGTAGCTTATCTCTTAGGAGAGATGTGATGGCTACACTCATTCACGATGATGATTTTTACAATGAGGCTCCAAAGGCCTTTTTAACATAAATAAAATCCAAAACCCTAACCACGGAAAATGAAATGACAAAAGGTTTGTGGGCCCCAATGGGGGTAGTTGATACGTCAACTTCCCGAGGGCGTAACTTTTGCATACGGTCTTTGTTTGGGGCATTCAATAACTCGTCGGAAAGGTCTATTTGAAAAGTACAACTTTTGTTGGGGGTCTAGCTATGTTATAAAGAACCTTTGCCCCCCAAAAATTCCAAAAAAAACGTCATTTAGGGCCTCAAAATGGCCCCGAAAGTTTGGGACTCGAAAAACTGTAAAAAACTGCCAAAATAGAAAATTGTTCTTTGAGCCAGTGGAATGTTGGCAACCGAAAGTCGTTTGGATAATGTAGCCTACCAGTTCATCTCAATATATATACCAATTGACTTGATGGAGTTCTCCTATACTTTTTTTTCCAACTTTCTAACCTAATTTATTTTCTAGATTACATTCATATATAATGGTATAGAGCTTCTATTGCATTACATGCTTGAGCTCCTATTAGTTGTTCATGATAAATTTCCTTATATATATTTTTCAGAAGAATTATCCCATTAGCGTATAAAATGGAGAATTAACTTTAACTTTGTTGGGACAGGTAGATAAATACATAGGAGATGAGGATCTGAGAGCAGTGGTGGTGTCTAAAGATATTGTTTCACTGAAGCACAAACACCAACAATCACAAAATTGAGTCGATTGCAATTATCCATAAAATGTGGATCTGGGATCTGAAGTGGACACTATCAACCAATAGTTTAGTCGGCATTCAACCCAAAGAATTAGTCAACTCCCTTAACCGAAAAGGTCAGATTTATTATGGAACCCAATATTCCAACAACCCCCAGTAAAATCATCTTGGAGGAAAACAAATTACAAAGCACATAACTTCCCCCCCTGAATTTGTTCTGACTACAAAAGATGACCAAACATGGTACAACAACACTCGTGAAGAAGTATGAACATTGTCACCATCAATACTGATCAAGGAAAAAAGGCATTCATCCATTTCAAACTGGTTGCAAAACTGTTATCCAAACATATTCCCAGTTGGCCAATCGACTAGACAACAAAATACCACAGGCTAGTCGATCAGTCGACTACACAAAAAGAACACCAAGATAATTAGTATTTGTCAATGCATACAATCTATGTATCCAAAAAATCTTTGTATTAGGTACAATAATAAATAGTACAACTCCAACAAAATAATCGAACATGGCTCGGTCGGTCTCATCAAGTCCAAGTCGATTCAACAAGAAATAGTTGAGTCAACAAGAAGACATCAGTTGGGTTTACACAACAACAACTTCAAGTACTCCCCCCCTTTAAACACAATTGAGCGATCGATAAGTATCCTCAATAGATCTTGTCGAAAATACCAGTTGATGGACAACTCAATCAAAAACTCCAGTCGACTGTCAGCTCTGGTTGAACCTCAGTCGACCAATATCGCAATCAAAATCTAGTCGAATATTATGTCGTGTCGATCCTTTGTTGACCAAGGAGGCACCAACAACATTATATCCAACAACAACATCATATCCAAGACCTTTTCTTAGTGACTTCATCTAAGTCGTAATAGGAACAACAATACATTGTCCATTCTTCCCAAGTCCTCCTTCAGTGTATCCCATCTTTCTCAGCAGTCGGGACTTAATACATGTAGTGTGTTTTCCAATGCTAGGAGAAACAACACAATCACCAGTCTTCTTACAAACAACTGGACTACAATCAAAAGTAGCAAGGGTGGAAGAAACAATAGGTGAGGTTGGTATCTCAACAACAACAATCTTCCTCTCAACATTTTGTAGTCGGTGAATTGCATCTTCAAGGTTTTGTTTGCAGTCCTGCAAGCCCTGAATAGTTACATCCTTCTTAGTCAGTTGCAATAATATGATTTCATAATTTTCTTTCAAATCTTGATATTCATCAAACAATAAGTTGTCATCATCTTGAAGAGGAGAAACTTCTTCATGAAGCTCATCAATAGAGGCCTGTAAATGGGCAACTTCATTTGCTAGCTTGGTATTGGATTCTTCTAGTCTGCAAATGTTTGTCTTCAAGTTAACATTTTCTATATGAGAAAGAGTTTTTACTTCCTTCTCCAGATTAATGACAAGATCTAATTTATTTCCAAATTCATCTACAAGATCCTGAAAAATAGTCCCCATTTTCCGTTCTAGGTAAAAAGATTTCCTAGATTTCTCATCAAACCGCAACAAAAGGCTAGTTTGAAAGAGCACAACTTCCTCTTCTAATTGGGTATGGGATATCTCTAGTTCATTTTTTAATCGTCAATTCTCAGTCTGCAGCTGTGCAACAACAATATGCAAATCAATGACCTCTATATGAAGTCAATTGTGAGATTATTCCAAAGCAATGACCTTTTTCTCATGAATCTCCTGCAATTTTTGAAATACCAGAACCTCATATTCATCAAGTGTTCCCATTATCAATAGTGGGAAAGAACCAAGGCACCAAATTTATAATTGATGGTTCGAAAAGAAATGGGTTGATGGGAAGTTGAACACAAGCAACAAGACTCTCTAGTTAACTTATATCAAGTCGATATTTTGGTATGCTACCCCTAAAAAGTAATCGACGACTATTCAATAATGTAGAACCACGCACTTACCAATCACCTACCAATTGTGTGTATACCGTCATCCACGCTTAATAAGTCACTAGTCGACGAAACAAGAGATGGTTTAGACGTCCATAAAATATGTGCTACCAATCAAGTAGAAAACCCAACAAATGGCATATTCTATGGATCAGTGAGGTCGAGTAAATGATTTTCTTAGTCGGGTCGAAGAAAGATAGGGAATCCACGAGTTGATCAAGTCGACAAAAGATCATGAGCCGCGAACATGCAATCGAATCTCGGTCGGTCTTAACAAGGAAAAAGTTGAGCCATAGTAAAGTCTAATAATTTGTCTCCAATTCAAACCATATCCCAGTCGAAACCTCCAATGGGTCAAATGGACTTTTCCCACGCAATCCAGTTAAAAAAAGAGATCGATTATGGTCAGCATCTAGTCGAGTGAGGTCGAGTCGAAGACTCCACATTCTCAATTGTGGTCGATTTCTTCTGGTCCAATGACTTCAAACATAGAACCAAAATACCCTAGAAAAAATATGCGTAGGACTTTTGTGTAACAACAGTTGCAGGCAAGTAACTTATTCCACGATGTATGCAATTGACGGATCCATAAACAATATTCTCCAAGTCAATGCACCACCACAGGTCCAATTGCGGAAAAAAATAGGGTATCATGCCAAAAGGATCAAAGATGCATCACAACACTTTAACAGAGATCAAACCATATTAATGGCTTCCCATTGTCTACAACGGTATTAGTTGTGAATGCCACAATCAAACCATAATGGCTTCCCACTGTCTACAACGGTATTGGTTGTGAAGGCTACAATTTCAATCAAGTTGTAATTTTATCAATCAATCAATTTTTGGATCTAGTTCGAGCTTTCTCCTATGCTCCACTGTCACTTCGAGTTCCATCTTTGGTTCTCTCCCTCCACTCCTCTTCCGGTCATAGTCACGATGAATTGCCAACAAGGTAAGTCTAAGCGTGGGGTAGCCTGGTATGCAGTGAGAGGCCGAGGCTCGAGGGGTCATGGCAAGCAATATCCTTAGAGATTACCTCAGGACCCTGTTCGTGCCTCCACTCCGGAGCTCCCCCCTGACCCTGCTCGCGCCTCCTCTCTGGAACACCGTGCCACCACACCAGATTTACCTCCTTTGTCCTCTTTGTATGCTTGCAGAGTCGAGTGGTTCGATAGCTTTGGCAATTCCCTAGGCTTCTCCCCAAAGCTCAGCCCAGAGCCTCCACCCATCCATCACCCTCCTCCTCTCCCCCCAACCCGACTGCCCCTCTCCCTTCTCTCCCCTCTCCCGCCTCCCCCTCTTCGTCCTCTGATGTTCCACCACCCCCTCTACCCCCAATTGCTTGTTCTCGGTGCGATGGGATGGATATTTTGAAGAACTCTTTGGATTTCATCAAGATCTCAATCATGGACGTCAAGTGCGCCACCAAGGAGTTGCAGAACAGGGAAGACAGTTGAGCTCCTCGTGAGGAGCTTCTAGAGTCTCTTCTTTGGGATCTTCGACATACCATCCCGGACATAGGGATTTTGGGTAAGGATATTGCGCAGGACCAATGGAAATAACGGAGGCCCGACCTTAGCTCCGGATAATCCCATCTTTCTCATGTTTCTCAGGTTTTTTATGTCTCCACACAGTCTAGTTTACAGGGTTCTCGCCCTGCATGGCATCCTAGCTCTAGGAATAGCACAGTTTTTTTATTTTTACAATTTTTGTATTAGTTTTTGAATTTTGCATGGACAATTGGAAACTCCTCAACCATGTGGCAGCATTGGTTTCCAACCAGAGCAATGCTTCCATGGCCTCTCGGGATATTCTGACATATGTAACTTTTCTCTTTAGCAGGATCTAATATATTCTCCTAACTTCCAAAAAAAAATCACACTTAAAAAATTTATAGTTCCTTATGGACATGGCATGTAGCCCACCAATTCACCTCAATATGTATAGTATACACTCGTTGACTTGATGATGAACTCCTATAATTTTTGTCCATCTTTCTAATCTATTTTATTTTCTAGATCACATTATATATAATGACATAGAGCTTCTATTGCATTACATGCTTGAGCTCCTATTAGTTGTTCATGAGTAATTTTCTTATTTCCTATTAGTTGTTCATGAGAAATTTCCTTGTTTCTATTTTTCATAAGAATTATCCTATTGGCGTAGAAAATGGAGAATTAACTTTAGTTTTGAAAAATTATTCCTTGTGCCTTTACATTTTTTTGGAGAAGGGCTAAGTTTATCTTAATGTTTTTAAAAGAAAACATCTTATGTTTCATTAAAGATACATCTTAAAGGCTTGGATTATTTAGTCATAGTAATTATATTGGGTGTCATTTCTCTATTTGCATTCTGCAAATAATACATATGGGTTCTATGCTTTAAGCAAGGCCATTTATATACATCGTCCTCAAGGTAGAATTACTCCTTTATAATGCAAAGATCTAATCACTAAGCCTAATGAAAGGGTTAAGTATAACCTTGCTAACAAGAAAAGGTTGAAAACTTAAAATTTTTAACCTTCTCTATTTGGAAACTGTCTCCTTTATACTTTTATCTTCAATTAATTGAAAGCAACCCATTCCATATGTCATTTTCAGAATCGAAAGCAACCCATTCCATATGCCATTTCCAGAAACTGCCACTTAATTGCAAGGACCTACTGCCTTCTTTGTTCCATTTTAATTTATCAAAATTATTTTTCTTCCAATGATGTCTCTTATATATATGTGTGTATTTTTAGGCGTTGTTTGGTAATTTTCACCTTAATCCGACAACATAATTATGTACCAAATCACATTTTTTTGTTGTTTAAATTACATTTCTAAATCCAGAAATGGATTCAACGTGATGAAAAACCCTGGGGCACTCGGATTACATAGAATTAACCAGTCAAATCTGCAAATCCAATAATTTCTCGCCGTATTTCGAGCAAAATTGAACATAAAATCTCGCCGGGAAAGGATGAAAACGTAGAACAATTAGACTATGACTATTTTTTATACATTAATTCATTTATTCTAGATTTGCATTGATGGTAATTTTTTGTTTTGCAATTTAGAATGTTGAGATTTGGTTTCTAATATCTGTTTTAAGGTTTGTTATATTAATTTGATAATTTAAGAAATTATAGGTTTCAATAATTTGTAATTTTGATTATTTTTTAGATCTAATAGAAGGTATTATATACAAAACTTAAATCATAATGTAGAGGGAAATTTTTAATCGAAGGACGACTTTTAAAAATACAAAATTACATGTATATTAAATTAGCTGGATCATCTTTTAAGAGGAGGAAATTAACACATACAGAGTAACGAACTACAAAGTAAAGAAAAAGTAAAATTCATTTTTAAATATGCGTATAGGAGAAACACTTTTATTTTCGACTTAAAAAAGAGCTTTGTCAGAGTTGTAAGTCCCTCATGTCTGCGACCAAAATCAGGGTTTTAGGGTTTCTGCAGGTTAGGGCGTCTGAGATGTTGCAGAGGTGGACACTTCAGCCGAGAACCTCAGTAGGATACAGATCCTACGTTGTAGATCGTCCACACTTTTGCAGATATGGTAGATTCGGTGGACTTGGCATGGGATGACGAGGATGAGTTGTGGGCCAAGGAAGGCTTATTCCTCTCTGACAACACCTATCATCTTATGTACGATTGTCTGTTAAAATCATCTCCAGAGTCAGATCCATCACCTTCTCCCCTCCATTCATCTCTTCCATCTGACATTAGGGTCTCGCTGGCTAGTAGAGGTGGCAACAAATCTGGAGAAGACCACGTGAAGAGAACACAATCCTGTGGGGAAAAGAACCATGGTGCCTCTAGTTCGTTGGAAGGGGGAATTTCTAACCTCTTCTCTCCTCTCGGTGATATTTTTGTGGATGTATTTGAGCGAAATCCATTTCTGCGTGGTAGAGGTGTAGGTCTGAACAGATCCGTCGAGGTTTTAGATCATAGCCATTGGAAAAGAAAATGGTCGCGGGTGTGGGAGACTAAACCTAATTGTATGCTTGGTAGTGATGTGGTTATGGAAAGAGTATCCAACTTAGCTACAAAGGCCCTGGTAGGTAAGTTTTACTATGCCAAGATGCGTAACGCACATTTGGCTGACTGGATATAGAAATATTGGAAGCCCTTAGTGGGATACTACCCTCGTTTTAGTCTCCTTTCTAATCATTGGATTGTATTTCACTTTCTGGCCGAGGGTGATTTATTGAAAATATTGGATTCTCCCTTGATCATTGGGTGAGGCATACTTATGCTCAAGCGTTGGAATCTGGGTTTCAACCCTTCTCTGAATATTTCAATAAGAGATATCTTTGGATGTTGCTCCCTGATTTCCCCATAGAGTTCTGATCTTCGAAAAGCTTCCAAGTCGTTGCAAACTCGGTGGGCCATTTTTTTTTTTTTTTATGACTAGGCACTCTGCTGAACAACAAGTGTTCATCTTGGGTTTTAGTTGAGGTTGACTTGGAGCTAGGACTTCCTGATGAAATAGAAATCTCCATAGGTGATTCCACCTTCCGCCAAGTTGTGGATTACTAGAGGGAGCCATTTCATTGTCACCATTGTTGGCAGATCAGTCATTTAAAATAAAATTTCTCTTTCAAAATTCAAAACCTGGACGTAGCACCCTGCTCCCTAGATGTGCAACGTGGAGCTTCGATTAGCCTCTCATAACACCTTTAGACATAACATTTAGATAAGGAATATTTTCTTTGTAAGATGCAAATCGTCTTCCCTTCCTTTTTCAATAATCTCTCCTTAGATGAGATTAACTATCTAAGAGGAAATGAAAATTGGGTTCTGGATATTTTTGGTGATTTTTGGGATCTTCTAATGAAGAAATTCAAAAATCCAGTAGGGTCCTTTGGGTTGAGGTTAGAGGTTTTGGATGGCTCCCCCCCTGTCCAAACAGTCTCCACCGAGAAACTTCACTTAGACCCTCCTCCCCTAGGTGCTACCTCCATTGATCGTACTGTTGAAACTCCCCCTTCCATTTTAGACCCTTTGGGTGGGCAATGTTTTGATGTTGGTGGGACAGGTAAAGTTCATAATAAGCCAGTCTCTACTGATATTATTGTGGTTCATGGGTTACTAAGTGAGAATACTATCCCCTCCAATGATATCATTTTACAACATGAAAAAAAAGTCGCCCTTAATGATGTTTTTTATTCTTCCCCCCTTCCTATCTCAAATAACTTCCACACTCGCCCCATTGCCAGTGACAGGTCTAATGTAACCCTAAGGAAGAAACCTTGCCCACGTAATAACAAGAAGATTTATGGGGCTATAGAAGGAGGGCTGGTAACTTTATACCCTTTGCCTCATGTTACTTCGTCACTGTGTGATGCCTTGTATTATCTGTCGGCCCTTGGAGCATGTCAGCCATCCTGGATGGTTTCTAATGATCATTTTATCCCTTAACCTTCGAGGGATTGGGGACCCTTCCAAAATTTCTTCCCTCAAGCATCTTCTAGCCTTGGTGAAAACAGATATGATCTTTTTCCAAGAAACCTTGGTTGATTGTGAAAAGGAGAAAAAAATATTTGTACAATGTTGTTCGTTGTGTAATTGTGTAGCACTTGATCCAAATGGTCGATCGAGTGCTTTACTATCGGGATGGAACCATTCTAGCGCTGAATTGTGTTCTTATGGAACCATTGCAAGGATTCTGCTAGAAGGTAGGATCAAATACATATCACGCAGTGTGAAATTTATCAACTGTTATGCTCCTTATAAGGATAAAGAGTCTTTCTGGCAACCCCTGGAAGAATGTGGTTTTATGAAAGAGGAAAGTTTAATTATGGGAGTTGACCTAAATTTAACTATGTCATCTCGGGAGGTGTGGGGCTCTCTTGCTAGAGTTGACCCCTTGTCTAAATATTTCTCCAATCTGTTCACTTCTACAGGGTTGGCGGACCTTCAGCCAAGCCAATTGGCGCCCACTTGGAGAAATGGTCGATCGGGTTTGGCTGGAATCTCTAAAATACTTGTCAAGTTCTTTGTGAATGCAATTTTTCTAGGTGGTTTGAAAAAGACTAGATCATGGATTGTTAGTTCAACTCTATTGGATCACAATCCGATCTGTCTGCAAATTGAAGAAACTTCCCACAAACCAACCCCTCCTTTTAAGTTCAACAATTCTTGGCTGACTGATCTATATTTTATACTTTTCATTCGAGCCATTTGGCACTCTATGGACAGTTGGAAGGATCCTTCTCCTATAAATCTACTTGGTGCGAAGTTGAGGAAATTAAAGGAAGTGTTTATTCAGTGGAAAGTGGACAAAAAGAACAAATTACACTTTGAACTAAAGGACATTGAAAAAAGATGACAGAAGTATTTGAGAGATGTCCTACACAGATTTTCACACCTATAGATTTGTCCCCCCTAAGTTCTTTAAAACAAATAAAGGAAAGGATCTTGGAAATAGAAGAGGCCACCTAGAGACTAAGAAGTTGGGAAATATTGCTTGAGAAAGGGGATAGAAACACCAAATTCTTCCACAGATTTGCTACGCATAGAAGGAGTTGGAATACTATCTGGGATATTTCATATGGAGATGGTAGCGTTAAATCATCTTATAAATAGATTAGTGTGGTAGACTACAATCATTTTAAATCTCAATATAAAGAAATCATACCTGAGGACACATTCAATCAAATCAATGTAATTAAAGAGGTTCCCAGGTTTTTTACAGATGATGAAAGTGACGACATAGGAAAACATGTCATTCTTAAGGAAGTGAAAGAAGTGGTTAGTAGGATGCTTAGGGAGAAAACTCATGGGCCGCATGGGTGGTCACAAGAATTATTTCATTTATTCTTTGACCTCATGGGAGAGGAATTACTAGGGGATATAGAGGAATCTAGGGCCAAAGGACATATTCCTAGAGCATTGAATGCTACTTTTATTACCCTCATCCCCAAAGTGAATAAACATGTCACTTTCAATGACTACAGACCTATTTCCCTTTGTAATTTTGTTTATAAAGTCATTACAAAAATCATAGCTACTAGGATAAAGGATAAGTTAGCTTCCTGTATTTCTGGTTAACAGTTTGGTTTCCTTAAAGACAGACTGATTTTTTATGTTGTGGGGATAGCACAAGAATGTATGCATACTTCTAAGACAAAGAAATTGAATTCGATCATACTTAAACTGGATTTAAAGAAGTTATATGATAATGTGAGTTGGAATTTTCTTAGGTGAATGCTGAGTCAGATTGGTTTGATATGGGAGGTCACCTAGTGGATAATGGTATGTGTTTCTAGTGCCAACTTTGCAATCTTGGTAAACGGTTTTCCAACAGAGTTTTTTAAAAGTCATCGAGGGTTGAGGCAAGGATGCCCTCTTTCACCACTTTTGTTCCTTTTGGTAGTGGAAAGTCTCAGTAGACTTATGAAGAAAGCTTGTTCGGAGGGTAAATTCCAAGGCATAAAGGTGGCCACAGGAGTTATCATATCCCATTTGTTTTTTGTAGATGATGTACTTATTCTGGGTATGGGGAAGTATGAAGACTGGATTTCATTCAAATCTCTTTTATCTAGCTTTTGCTTGGCCTCGAGTATAGATTTTAATTGTCATAAATCATGTTTTCTTGCTCAAAATATTGATTCCCACCTAGAACAAAGGTTAAAGGAGGCTTTTAATATCCAGTTCCACAATTTGGAGGAAGGTACGAAATATCTAGGTTTCTTTATTAAACCAAATGACTACAGGATTATTGAATGGATGTGGTTGATCCAAAAGGTGGAGAAAAATATTGGACACTAGACCTATCAATGGTTATCCTTGGGAGGTATATTAGTCTTAGAAAAAATTGTACTACAAAATATTCATGTTTACTAGATTAATTTGGAAAAGGTTCCTTCTTCGATTATAAACAAGATCCAACAACTTATCTTGGGGTTCATATGGAGGGGAGAAAAGAAATATACTTGCCTACACTTGGCTAGTTGGAGTAATATTGCAAGACCCAAGGCTCTAGGGGGTTGGGGTATCCGGAACATATTATGGTTTGCACAAGCTCTATCAGCAAAATCTTGCTAGAGGGGATTGTTCGGTTCTGGACTGTGGAGTTTGATTATGAGAATTTTTTTTTTAAAAGGCAACAATGTGATTTCTTGGTTGCGCTCATAATCATATATCTTCCCTGTGGCATCCAACATATGGAAAAAAATCTTGGGCTCTATCCCTCTAATTAAAAAGTGGTTGGAATGGTCGGTAGGGTGTGGTAAGAGAGCCATGATAGGCCTTGGCCCATTCATTGGTTGCAATTCGATGTATAGACTATCAAATGCTTTAATACATCATCTCAGTGGATTACAAATCTTCTCCACTGCTCAATTTTTTGCTCCATCAAATTCCTCTCCTGATGCATCTCAAGCTTGGATCGAGGCTGAAGACCTTGGACTTACATGTGTCTTAGCGTTGGAATGGTCAGATTTCCATACCATGCTTCATTGTAGTGGAATAACTCTGTCAAATGAAAATAATAGAATAGTTTGTTCATGGAACAGAGCCTTAGGTTTAGTGACAACCGGTCTAGTATATGATGCTCTTGTTTATCAAAACCTTTCAGATGATCCTACTTGGTGGTATAAGGCTATTTGGAAAATTAAGATTCCTGAAAAATTACCATGTTTATGTGGCTTTGTTTGAAGGATTGTATCCTCACAGGTGAAAACTATAGGCGAAGGGGAGGGTAGGCCCTTCAGTGTGTATCTTTTGTCTTAAAAATGAAGAGACTTCCTTACATATATTTGTCCAGTGTGAATATACTCAAAGAACTTGTCAAGTTATTTTCAGTATGCTGAATATTTCAGGTACTTGGGACTGTCCATCCTTACAGGATAATTTGCTGAAATGGTTTACATCATACCCCAATCTGAGATATATTCCCTTTCTAGTTCTTTGGGGAATCTGTAAATAAAGGAACAAAATTTTATTTAAAGGCATGTCTCGAAATGATGCTTTGATTGTCACAAACATAATAATGGCAATAAAAGAACATGCAGGAAGCAATGATGGAGATAGGATGGATTATATCCTTTGCCTGGTTTATTTTGATAACACTATTATCAGATTCTTTGATGGTGTTGCTATTGGGGGTATGTGTGGAATTGGAGTGTTTCTCAAGTTAAATATAGATCATGTTTACAGAGCCTATTTTGCAGGTAGTGAAGGTAATAATATCAAAGCAAAGATATTGGGGCTTTGGGGCCTCCTCTTTTTTTCTAAAAGACTTTGAATAGATCATTTAATGGTTGTAGGAGATTCTAAAGTAGTTCTGGACTGGTTTTCTGATAAAACGAAGTTGGAAATTCTATCCCTCAACTCATGGAAGACGAAGATCCTAATTCTTAGAGGCCATTTCACTGAGATCAAATCCATGCATGTCCACAGGCAATTCAATTCTAAGGCAGACTCTCTTTCAAAAAAAGCTCCGCCTTCTCCTATGGGCTGGTTGCATTTTGAGGAATCCTACATGGGATCTATGATCAATGTAGATTGACACTATATCTTCTAAATTAATCCAACCTTTTTTGTATTTTCCTTTTGGACAATGAAGTACAATTTGGATATTTATAATTTGAACATGTATGCAGTTGAATCTTGCTAATTTTTGTATGGAATGAAGAACTAAAAGTATATATAAGGTAGCCAAAGAACAACATCAAGGATGTTAAGAGATACGGTCTATATTTATATATAGACCCCAATGTAATATAAAGTTTCTCTTGATTCAATAATGAATGACAACGAAATTGCTTTTTCCACGTGAAAAAATACAAACTAAAAGTATATATAAGGTAGCCAAAGATCAACATCAAGGATGTTAAGAGAAACGGTCTATATTTATATATAGACCCCAATGTAATATAAAGTTTCTCTTGATTCAATAATGAATAACAACGAAATTTCTTTTTCCGTGTGAAAAAAAAAAACACTTTTGTTTCCATTGAGAATTGAAAGCATGACCTCCCATATGGGTATAGGAGAAACACTTTTTCTTTCCCATATGCATATAGGAGAAACTTTTTTTCTTTCAATGAGAGTTGAACTCATGACCTCCCACTTACTAAACAGGTGCTCTAACCAACTGAGATATGAAAGAAACCATTAAAACCTTTTAAACATTTGACTTTCCCAAAATCTACTCAGACCAGAGGTACCCCACCTACACCTACGAAATTTCCTATAGTTTGGTATAAGAATTGGCGAGAAAAAGCATCGATCTTCAAGGATTTCTTGCGTTGCGGCGATCCAAACTCTAGCTATTCCATTTGGTATTTTCATAAATTACCACTTGCCTCTCGAGAACAAGGGCACTATTTACGCCATTTTCACTCGTCAAAAGTGAAAAGTATATATCAAGAAAATCCACCCCAAAATGGGAATTTTTAAAGCAAAAATAGATTTGTCATAGATGTAAGTGGAACTTTGATATCTTGCAAGGTTCTAAGCGCCAAAACCTTTACATCAAGGTTTTAAAATAGAAATTTAGGGAAAATAGGTTGGGCCTTAAGGTTTACCTTTACTCTAGAAAATCATAAGTGAGATCTTGCTTGCAATGCATATATTTTTTCCTTTATGCAAAATTAGTGATAGTGCATTGTCTCCCACAAAGGTCGTGGATTGTAATTAAAGCATAGATTCCCATAACAATTGTGACCTTGTGATTGCCTATTTTAAGGAAAAAGAGAGAACGAAGAAGGGGAATTCATGTTTGTTGGTATTGGTCCTTGTCTTCTGGTTGTAAAGGTAGAGATATTCATTGTTTGTGTGCCATTTTCTAAGGTTTGAATTCTAGGTTTCTAATCAAAAAAGCATAAAGAATCAAGTTGCCTTTATTTTCTATAGTAGAAATACTTTCTCCTAGAAGTTTATCAATGGTAGAAGATGAACTTGTAATGTCGGCATCCTTCAAGGTTCTTTGTACTTGGAAGAGATAGATAAATTCTTTTCTCACATTGTGTTGTTATACAACAACACTGTGAATAGGGTGATTGATTCATCTAATGCTTATTTCTTCAATTTCATGTTATTGTTGTGAAGATTCTCTCATTATTATTGCCTTCATGAGAAATATACCTTATATTCTCAAATGTGTATTTAGTAGGGTTCTTTCACCATGGATTACCTTATTAAATTTGTTTTATGAACTGGTGTTAATTGGAAGTGGTTTTGCCCCCCCTTTTAACAATGTGAGATTTAAAAAAGAAAATGGACTCCATGGCCCAATTAATACAGAAACCAATCATTTTTGGATAAATCTGATTTGGATGATCATTTACAGAACCTTATCTTCATCATTCCCATTAAACTCCATTGCAATATTTAAAGTAGATGAGCCTTATGGTAAATTTGAACTAGTTTATGGATACCTCCTTGGGTAAAAAAAAGTTGATACTAAAGCAAGAGAGGGATGGTCATTCATAGATGCATTGCTTCGATACCTTTTGAATACTCCTACAATATTTCCCTTCTAGGTTAATATCCCAAGGGGTGGATCTTGGTGTTAAAAGTGGTCATCTATCCTTAAATACTATTTGAAGGAAAAATTTCATGTTAGGAAAAGGTCATTTATCCTTGAATCCTATCTCATGGAAAAATGTCGGCTCGGAAATGAGAACACATGGTTTATTGAATTCTAGTTTGCATGGTAGCTTGTCCAAAATAAAACAAATTTTCTACTCTTATAGAAATGAAATGATGTTATATTTAATTAAACCCATACAATGTGTTTTTACTTTCTAGAGATTGTGGCTATATGTGTTAATCTATCCTATCAAATTATTGATAATTTGATAGTGACATCAATTATCTTGGTTACAAGATCCTCAAAGTAGAAAAATAATGGTTGGGAAATAAATGCCCTATAAAGCCCCTCAAAGTAGAAGAATTGATGGATGGATTGAAAAAAAGAATTGATGGATGGATTGAAAAAAATGCTCCATAGAGCCATCACTATCATCTTAGAAATGAAGAGTATCAAAATTATAATGATGAACCTTTGATTTTTTCAACCCCTTCACATTATATTTACATATTTTATAAGGTTTTGTAAAATTATACTTTTGGTTTTTTTATTTTGAGAGGTGATAATTTTAAATGAAAATTTTATTTTCATGATAGTAAGTGGATTAACTAAATATTAAATATTGTGAAAAAAAATAAATTTAAATAAAATTATAATTATAAAAACTATTTTAGAATACCGAACACAATATATACACATGTTTTTAAAACATAATATGCATATACATACACTACTATAAAATATGTTAACTAAACGATAAATTCTACTCAACAATAAACAACAATTTTTCCGAGATATCGTATACATATAAATAGTAAAGTAAAAATTAAAACAACAGAAAATAATATGAAAAAAAAAATTATATAACCAAAATTGTTATTACCCATTTTGAATTCTAAAAATAAATTATGCATAAACACATTCAACCCCAACAATTTAGATTGTTGTTGAGCACATTAAAAGCCACAAGAAGGAGAGCTTGAACCTTCGACCTTGTGGTTAACGGCCACATGCTCTAACAAACTGAGCTATTCCAGCAACAATTTAACACTTTTCCTATGAACTTTTCTTTAAAACTCAGATAATTTTTGAACTAATACATGGGATGGAATGATAATAAGAATGTTCCATATGGCTAAGGAAATAAAATGATGATAAGAATTTTCTTAGATATCTTCTTAGGGTGGGTCCCATTTGAACCCTATCCATTGCATCGACTAGAAATTGTGAGTTACCTTATACGACAAGTTTTCCAAAACTATGCTTAATAGAAATCTAAAGGCCCTTTTCCAAAGCTTAAAGTTACATTTAATTGTTGGTATCATAGCCTATGAATCCTATATATACCTGAAGAATATCTCCCATTGTATTACTCAAGACTCCCACAATATGAATAGGTATGGGGTTTCCTTTGGAGGTTCCATCAAAACTCAGCTTTATGAAGCATGTTGAAGGTTGCTTCCAAGCCACTAGACAAATAATTCTTGAGTTGGAAATCTTCTCCCTGCTTGGTAAGGAACTCATGTTAATGTCCAAAAATTGCAAGATCATTCACTCAAAGTTTGGACAGGTTGTGTCCTTGGCTTGAAATATTGATGTATGTATTGCTTCACACGTGTTGTTTTCTATAATGATCCAACTCTCCCTTTCATGCCTCTTTTGATTCTTAAAGATGTGATGGTTGTGATCTTTCCATATAACCCATAAGAGAATCCTTTTGTAAAAGATTCACATTCTATTTAAAACACAAGCCTCGAAAGGTTATTGACTCCAATATTCCAGAGTAGCTATGTCATATTATTTGAAGTATTTCCCTCATTTGTCACATATATTGACAACAATCTTGCGTTATTTAAACAAATTCTTTTCTCTCTCCTCTTTGTGTTCACAAATCTAACAAATGAATGAGCCCCCTAAGCCTCTCCTCCTTAATTTGTTCCAATTTAGGAACCTTCTTTCGTGCAAGTAACCAAAGAAATATTGCAATCTTTGGCCACAATGAAAGGTTCCAAATGTGTTTCTAGATCTTCCTTGGCTCTTGTCCATGGGAATTTAGAATTGGACTGAGTAAGACCCTCCCCTTGGTGCCTCATCTATGGATGTCTATACCTTCCATGAAAAATAATGTTTTTAAATCTTTTAGAGAAGACCAAATGGTATATGATATGCTAGAGTGATTTCTTCCAACCAAGATTTTAGAGGTTTCTAGTTATCCATATAAGGTAATTTCTATCGAACCCTTATCTCCTTCAGATGATCATTCCAATAGTTGTCAATAATGCTCCAATTATTGATGGAGAATATCTCTTTGGCTATTATGAACTTGGGTCACTCACTCCTTTCATTGTTATGTTGCTAGGAATCATCCTAGAATAGGGTTGCCATCCCCTCCCTTAATTCCCAAATTATGTGATGATAGACCAAATATATATCCCTCCAAGAAGTGTTCCAAACTAGATATCCTCTTTTGGTGTCTCCCATCATCATCATCCTATCCCCTGCAATGATAGTGGCATATTTGTCCCTCAAAAATTTTCCCCACAAATCATTCTTTCCTTTCGACAATCTCCACTTGCTTTTCCCTCCCATGGACCTACTTATAACTTGAAGGTCTCTGATTTCCAATCCTCCTAGAGATTTAGGTAACTAGAGCCTATCCTAGGGCACCAAAGCCTACTCTTCCTCATTATTCAACCCTCCCAAAATGAGATCTCTTTGGAGGCATGTGATGGCTTTGATCATTTTAGTAGGCATAGTCAAGGCTTAGAAATGATATTGAGGCATGGACTGAAGGACTAATTTGATTAGAAGAACCCACCTTGCCAAAGAGAGAAAATGAAAGGTCCTTCGTGTTCTAACTTGACACCTAGAATTTCTTCCCACTAAACATTATTGCCCAAGTTATCGATCAATGGGACCCCTAGATACTTAAAGGGTTAATTGCCTCTTTGAAAACCTAGATTTTGGAGGATGTTAGCTTGGATATTTATGTGGGTGTTGAAGAAGAAAACTTGAGATCTTGCATGGTTGATATGGGCCTCCTGAAGCCTATAAGAAGGTATCCAATATTTTTTAGCTCCTTAGCCTCTTTTATGTTGGTTTTTGAAGACAACTTCTCATTAATGTTAGCCACTTGCTACAGGATCTGGTTTTATATTTTTTCCCTTATATTTTTGCTTTTCCTTTACTTTTTATTTATTTATTTTCCCACTTATTTATTTATTTATTTTTATGAGTTTGTTAGCAATGGTGCGTATTTTTAAGGTTCATGTTTGCAAGGGTACTGGTTGTTAGGCCATGATTTCAAACAAAGTACAATTTTAACCTCAAAAAATAACTAGTAGCACCACTTTTGAATTTGGGGATCAATTTTAAGGTTTTTGTTCACAATGGTACCAATTGTCAAGGCCATGGTTTCAATCAAGTTGAAATTTTAACCTAAAAACAAATTGGTGATACTTTGAACACCACTTTTTTTATTTTGGGATCGATTTTAAAGTTTTTATCTACAATGGTATTCATTGTGAAGGATGCAGTTTCAATCAAGTTGTAATTTTAAACCCCCCTAAAAAAATTGGTGCTACTAGTAGCACCATTTTTTAAATGAAGGTAGAAACAACCACTAAATATGACCTTTAAAAATGAGAACTCTTGAGGGTTCTCATCAAGTATGTAACTACTTTGGTTTTGTGGATGATAATTATTGTGCAATTTACATCCCTAATTTATTTTGGTTCCAATGAAAATAGTCTTGTTATACACCTTTTAGAATTCGCACTTAAAAAAGTTATACATCCTTATGGACATGGCATGTAGCCCACCAATTCACCTCACTATGTATACCAGTTGACTTGATGGTGTGCTCCTATACTTTTTTTCCAACTTTCTAACCTATTTTATTTTCTTGATTACATTCATATATAATGGTATAGAGCTTCTACTGCATTACATTCTTGATCTCCTATTAGTTGTTCAAGAGAATTTTCCTTGTTTCTATTTTTCATAAGAACTATCCCATTGGCGTAGAAAATGGAGAATTAACTTTAGCTTTGTTGGGACATGTAGATAACCACATAAGGGATGAGAATATGAGAGAAATGGTGGTGTCTAAGGATATTGTTGCACTGAAGCACAAGCACACTCCATGAGAGCGCAAAAGATCTCTCTCTCGATGATAGACCGATCCATAAGGATCATCTATAAATAGGTTTGGTCATGGACCAAACCAACAATCATAGGATTGAGTCGGTTGCAACTATCCATAAAATGTGGATGTGGGATCTGAAGTGGACACTATCAACCAATAGTTTAGTTGGCAGTCGACCCAAATAATTGGTCTACTCCCTTAACTGACAAGGTGAGGTTTACGATGGAACCCAATGTTCCAACAACCCCCAGTAAAATCAACTTGAAGGAAAACAAATTACAAAGAACATAGCTTTCCCCCCTGAATTTGTTCTGACTACAAAAGATGATCAAACATGGTACAACAACACTCCTGAAGAAGTTTGAACACCGTCACCATCAACTTTGATCAAGGAAAAAAGGTATTCATCCATTGCAAACTGGTTACAAAATGGTTGTCCAAATAGAGTCCCAGTCGGCCAGTCGACTAGACAACAAGATAACCGAGGCTAGTTGATTAGTCGACTAGACAAAAGGCATACCAAGATAATCAGTTTCTGTCAATGCAAACATTCTCTGTATCCAAATTGTCTCTGTATTGGGTACAATAAGAAATAGTATAGCTCCAACAACACAATCGAACATGGTTCAGTTGGTCTCATTAAGTCCAAGTCGATTCGACAAGAAATACTTGAGTCAACAAGAAGACAACAGTTGGGTTAACACAACAACAACTTCAATTACTCCCCCCCTTTAAACACAATTGAGCGATCGATAAGTATTAACAATAGATCTTTTCGAAAACACTAGTTGATGGAAAACTCAATAGAAAACTCTAGTCGACTATCAGCTTTAGCGAACCTCGATCGACCAATATCGTAGTCGAACGCCAATCAACTATTATGTCATGTCGATCCTAGGTTGACCACGACTAAGGAAATTAATAATGAAGAGGAAAATTGCATGATTGTACAACTCATGATATACGACAACACAACGTCCTCAAACATTTGTTTACATTTTCCCATGACCATTTATCAATCCAACTACAGTCTATCCTAGTAGTCGGTACTGGTCCACGATTCTATATTTCACGTCTCTTCTACAAATATCTGAAACATGATTGTCATTCCTTCAATTTTTATGGCGAGGATGATGATAGGAAACATATTTATGTGATAGATAATCAAAGAAAGTAGACTCGGGGTCAGGTTCACTTATAGGATTAGAACACTCCAGTATATCAACAACAATGTCATCTTCAACGACTTTCTCAAATTTTGGCATGTTAGGAACAACCGTCTCATTAATTTGTTCAACACAATCAACAATAGATTTCTCTTATGGAAAACCAGTTTGAACTCCTCCTATAACAAATAAGTCTTCTTTGGTTGTAGTAAGGATATGTGTAGGAAAGGAGGCAACAACAACATCATACCCAAGACCTATTCTTCGTGACTTCATCTCAGGCATAATAGGAATAACAATGCATTGTCCATTCTTCCCAAGTCCTCCTTTGGTGTATCCCATCTTGCTCGGTAGTTAGGACTCAATAACTGTAGTGTGTTTTTCAATGCTAGGAGAAACAACACAATCATCAATTGTCTTACAAACAAATGGACTACAATCAAAAGTAGCAAGGGTAGAAGAAACAATAGGTGAGGTTGGTAGCGCAACAACAACAATGTTCCTCTCAACATTATGTAGTCAGTGAATCACATCTTCAAGGTTCTATTTGCAGTCCTGCAAGCCTTGAATAGTTTCATCCTTCTTAGTCGGATGCAAAAATATGGCTTCATAATTTTCTTTCAAAGACTGATATTCATCAAACATGTAGTTGTTATCATCTTGAAGAGGAGAAACTTATTCACGAATCTCATCAATAGAGGCCTATAAATGGGCAACTTCGTTTGCTAATTTGGTATTGGATTCTTCCAGTCTGCAAAAGTTTGTCTTCAAGTTAACATTTTTTGTATGAGAAAGATTTTTACTTCCTTCTCCAGATTAATGACAAGATCTTATTTATTTCCAAATTCATCTACAAGATCCTAAAAAATAGTCTCCATTTTTCATTCTGGGTCAAAAACTTTTCTAGATTTCTCATCAAACCACAACAAAAGGCTAGTTTGAAAGAGGAAAACTTCATCTTCCAGCTGGGTATGGGTTATCTCCAGTTCATTTTCTAATCTTCGATTCTCAGTCTGCAACTGTGCAATGACATTATGCAAGTCAATGACCTCCATATGAAGTCAATTATGAGATTCTTCCAAAGAAATGGCCTTTTTCTCACGAATCTCCTGCAATTTTTGAATTACCAGAATGTCATCTTCATCGAATGTGCCCATTTTCGATAGTGGGAAACAACCAAGGCACCAAATTTGCAAATGATAGTTCAAAAAGAAATGGGTTGATGGCAAGTCGACCACAAGCAACAAGATTGTTTGGTTGACTTATACAAAGTCAATATTTTGGTATGCTACCCCTAATAAGTAATCGACGAGTATTCAGTAATGTAGAGCCACACACTTACCAATCACACATACTAATTGTATGTATACGGTCATCCATGCTTAAGAAGCCACTAGTCGACGAAACAAGAGATGGTTCAGATGTCCATAAAATTTGTGTTGTCAATCAAGTAGACAACCCAAAAAATTGCATATTCTATGGATCAATTAGGTCGAGTAAATGATTTTCTTAGTTAGGTCAAATAAAGATAGGGTACTCGTGAGAGCTAGGGAATCCACAAGTTGATCAAGTCGACAAAATATTTTGAGCGGATGTCAGCTAGTCGAGTCAAGTCGAGCCACGAACATGCACTCGATTCTCGGTCTTAACAAGTAAAAAGTTGAGCCATAGTCAAGTCTAATAATTTGTGGCCAAGTCGAACCATATCCTATTCGAAACCTCCAATGGCTCAAATGGACTTTTCTCACATGATCCAGTTGAAAAAAGAGATCGATTATGGTTGGCATCTAGTCGAGTGAGGCCGAGTTGATGACTTCACTTTCTCGATTGTGGTGGATTCCTTCTAGTCGAACGACTTCACACAGAGAACCAAAATACCCTAGAAAAAATATGTGTAGCACGACTGTGTAAAAACAATGGCAGGAAAGTAACTTTTTCCATGATGTATGCAATTGACAAATCCATAGACAATATTCTCCAAGTCAATGCACCAGCACAAGCCCAGTCGCGGAAAAAAATAGGGTGTCATGCCAAAATGATCAAAGACACATCACAACACTTTAATAGATATCAAACCATAACGACTTCCCACTGTCTACAATTGTATTGGTTGTGAAGGCCACAATTTCAATCAAGTTGTAATTTTAAACCCCCTAAAAAATTGGTGCTACTAGTAGCACCACTTTTTGAAATGGAGGTAAAAACAACCACTAAATATGACCTCTAAAAATGAGAACTTTTGAGGGTTTTCATCAAATAGGTAATTGTGTTGGTTTTGTGGATGATGATTATTGTATAAGTTCCATCCCTAATTTATTTTGGCTCCAATGAAAATAGTCTTGCTACACATCTTTTAGAATTCACAATTAAAAAAGTTCTAGTTCCTTATAGACATGACATGTAGCCCACCAATTCACGTCACTATGTATAGTATACACTTGTTGACTTGATGATGAACTCCTATACTTTTTGTCCAACTTTCTAATCTATTTTATTTTCTAGATTACATTCATATATAATGACATAGAGATTCTACTACATTACATGCTTGAGCTCCTATTAGTTGTTCATGAGCAATTTCCTTGTTTCTATTTTTCATAAGAATTATCCCATTGGCGTAGAAAATGGAGAATTAACTTTAGTTTTGCAAAATCATTCCTTGGGCCTTTACATTTTTTTTTGAGAAGGTCTAAGTTTATCTTAATGTTTTTAAAAGAAAACATCTTATGTTTCATTAAAGATACATCTTAAAGTCTTGGATTATTTAGTCATAGTAATGATATTAGGTGTCATTTATATATTTACATCCTGCAAATAATACATCTATAATACATTTGGGTTCTATGCTTTAGGCAAGGCCATTTATGTACATCGTCCTCAAGGTAAAATTACTCCATTATAATGCAAAGATCTAATCATTAAGCCTAATGAAAGGGATAATACATCTATAATACATTTGGGTTCTATGCTTTAGGCAAAGCCATTTATGTACATCGCCCTCAAGGTAAAATTACTCCATTATAATACAAAGATCTAATCACTAAGCCTAATGAAAGGGTTAAGTATGACCTTGCTAAAGAAAAAAGGTTGAAAACTTAAAATGTTTAACCTTCTTTGTTTGTTTGGTAATTGTCTCTTTTATATTTTTATCTTTAATTAATTAAAAGCAACCCATTCCATATGTCATTTTCATTTTCAAAAACTGCCACTTATCTTCTTTGATACATTTTCACTTATCAAAATTAAAACCAATACATTCAATGATATCTTTCTTCCAATGGTGTCTCATACATACATACATACATACATCAAAATTAAAACCAATACATTCAATGATATCTTTCTTCCAATGGTGTCACATACATACATACATACATACATACATACATACATACATACATACATACATACATACATACATACATACATACATATATATATATATATATATATATAATCCCTTGATTCATTTATTTTAGATTAGCATTGAAGGTAAAAAAAAATTAAGCAATTTAGAATGTTGAGATTTGGTTTCTAATATCTGTTTTAAAGTTTGTTATATTAATTTGATAATTCAAAAAATTATAGATTTTATTAATTTGAATTTTTGATAAAAATAGATGAAAAAGTAAAATTCATAACCTCCCACCTCCCACTTACTGAAGTTTTGCTTTCAATGAGAGTTGAACCCATGGCCTCCTGCTTACTAAACGAGTACTCTAACAAACTGAGCTATGAAAGCATATGTTAAAATCATTTAACCATACCGAAATCTTCTCATCAAAATGGTACCCCACCTATAGTTTGGTAGAAGAATTGGCGAGCAAAAGCGCCGAGCTTTAAGGCTCTTTCTTGCAATACAAACTCTAGCTATTCCATTTGGTATTTTCATAAATTACCCCTTGCTTCTAGAGAACGAGGGCACTATTTACTCCATTTTCACTCTTAAAAGTGAAAAGTATAGATCGAGAAAATCCACCGCAAAATGGGAATTTTTAAAGCAAAAATAGATTTGTCATAGATGTAAGTGGAACTTTGATACCTTCCAAAGTTTTAAGCAAAAAAAACTTTTACATCAAGGTTTTAAAATAGAAATTTAGGGAAAATATGTGGGGCCTTAAGGTTTACCTTTACTCTAGAAAATCATAAGTGAGATCTTGCTTGCAATGTATATATATTTTCCTTTATGCAAAATTAGTGATAGTGCATCCTCTCCCACAAAGGTCATGGATTGTAATTAAAGCGTAGATTTCCATAACAGTTGTGACTCTGTGATTGTCTATTTTAAGACAAAAGAGAGAACGAAGAAGGGGCATTCATGTTTGTTGGTATTGTTCCTCATCTTCTGGTTGTAAAGGTAGATATATTCATTGTTTGTGTACCATTTTCTAAGGTTTGAATTCTAGGTTTCTAATCACAAAAGCATAAAGAATCAAGTTGCATTTACTTTCTATAGTAGAAATACTTTCTCCTAGAAGTTTATTAATGGTAGAAGATGAACTTGTAATGTCGTCATCCTTCAAGGTTATTTGTACTTGGAAGAGATAGAAAATTCATTTCTCACACTGTGTTATTATACAACAACACTGTGAATAGGGTGATTGATTCATCTAATTCTTATTCCTTCAATTTCATGTTATTGTTGTGAAGATTCTCTCGTTATGATTTCCTTCATGAGAACTATACCTTATATTCTCAAATGTGTATTAAGTAGGGTTATTTCACCATGGATTACCTTATTAAATTTGTTTTATGCACTGGTGTTAATTGGAAGTGGTTTTGCCCCACCTTTTAACAATGTGAGATTTAAAAAACAAAATGGACTCCATGGCCCAATTAATACAAAAACCAATCATTTTTGGCTAAATCTGATTTGGATGATCATTTACATAACCTTATCTTCATCATTCCCATTAAACTCCATTGCAATATTTAGAGTACATGAGCCTTATGGTAATTTTGAACTAGTTTATGGATACTTCCTTGGGTTAAAAAAAATTGATCCTAAAGCAAGAGAGGGATGGTCATTGATAGAGGCATTGCTTTGATACCTTTTGAGTACTCCTACAATATTTCCCTTCTAGGTTAATATCCCAAGGGGTGGATCGTGGTGTTAAAAGTGGTCATCTATCCTTAAATACTATTTGAAGGAAAAATGTCATGTTAGGAAAAGGTCATTTATCCTTGAATCCTATCTCATGGAAAAATGTTAGGCTAGGAAATGAGAACACATGGTTTATTCAGTTCTAGTTTGCATGGAAGCTTGTCCAAAATAAAACAAATTTTCTACTATGAGAGAAATGAAATGATGTTATATTTAGTTAAACTCATACAATTTGTTTTTACTTTCTAGAGATTGTGGCTATATGTGTTAATCTATCCTATCAAATTATTGATAAGGTCCATAAGATTAATATGTATATGTCCCATTTTCTGCATCTTCTAGGTTTTTGTGCAAGAACTCATTGAACCATACATCAGGGTTTTCCTACAAATTTGTTCACCCCCCAGATCTGATCCCAACAATCACAATGCAATGTTGATTGATGTTGGCACAAAGCAAGCCAATCTATGAGGGATTTTCGTGAATTTTGACAAATTTGGAGTTGTAGCTATCCTCCCATGCATCAAAATGACATTTTTCCTATGGTGGCATTAGTGATATTGAACACATAGAAGCACTCAAAGTAGGAGAATGATGGGTGGGAAGTAAATACATTAAACCTAGAGTTGTTGACTTAGGGATGAAGAGGGTATTTGAATAATGATAAATATGATCAACATGCCATAAGTTTGATCCTCACAACCCCTTCAATGTCTACTTTTGGATTTTGATAATCATACTCTTTATTTTTGTACTTGGGAGGATGATAGCTTTATTTTTGTACTTGGCAGAATGATAGTTTCAATTGTCCTAGAGGGATTGTCGATCTGTCTGATGGTCAATGATCAGGTCAGATGAATTGATAAAGTGTTTCATTCGCTAATGAAAATCTTTGATGACTGATAGTCGATGGTTGGGTCGAATGGTTTAGTGATGTCTTGCAAATCGATTGTCAAGGGAAAGGGTCGATGGTCGATGGTTAGGTCGATAGTTTTGGAAGGGTATTGCATGTGCACAAAGGAAAACGTCGATCACCGATAGATTTTAGATCAATGACTAAGATTTCACCCAATTTTGAGATCGACAGTGTAGATTAAAAGGTTGTATAATAGTAAAACAATCACTTTTTCTATGAAATTTTACGGATTTTAAAGGTCTTCAGCTTGCGAGGTGATTTTGAGTCCCTAAATGATGTTTTTAGGCAATCAAAATCCATGAGAACAAAGTGTACAAGGTACACTTTGTATTTGCAGCTTAAATAAAATAACTTAGAGAGAGCAATCCAACGAGCTACTATGGGTGCAAATCAGAGCTCGTATGAGAAATTTATTGTGGGAAATACTAGAACAACTAAGAGGGGGGGGGTGAATCAGTTGTTCATAAGCTTCAAAAATTTTATGCCTTTTAAATAATTATTAATATTTCTTCATATGTCATCAACCAATCATACAACATATGGACAGTAAGAGCAAAGATCATCAGTCACACATAAAATACACACAGAGATAGATTTTCACGAGGAAACCCATAAAGGGAGAAAACCTCTTCTTCTTCGAAATGATA
>ML787776.1:32398-52545 GCA_009831015.1 Picea engelmannii
CAACGGATCAGATCCAATCGGGATTTCACCCATCGTGATTTCGGCATTTGCGATGTTAAACTTCACTTATAAATCCCGATACGCAGAATTACATATATCGGTCGAATCAACAATCCATATGTAATTTCGGCTCAATGGCTTCGATTATGTCGCGATATCGCATATCGCGATTTCGCAACTCATGTTGCAATCCTTGCCATCTCCTGATTCGCGAAACTCCGACGTAGAGTTTGATCAACGGTCCTCATCTCTTGCTTTCTTTAACGACTGAGATCAATTCGCGAAATCGCATTTCGCGATTTTGGGTTTCTCGTTGTCAAGAGATTTTTACATTGCAAAGTGCCGATTCCCGATTCCTGATTCTTCATGCATAGATTCAATGGTTCATATCACTTCTAGCTCAACGACTCAGATTAGATCGGGATTTTGCACATCGCAATTACTCCCACTTATCCTTGTTCTTTAAAAGGCATGCAGATTATCTCTAATCCAACGATGATCGGGTCTTGCGCTTGGATCCAACGATCACTGAGTCATCTCCATAACCATACCAATACTCGCACTCCACGCAGAGATTCAATGGTCCAGATCATTCTTTCTTTAATGGCTACGATCAAATCATGAGATCACATATCGCGATTTCGGTGTTTTCGTTGTGATTGAACACGGGACTCATGAAACTCTGATTCTCGATTCGCCGATGAGCATAACTCCGACAGTGCTCGATCCTATGCCACCTGTCCTTGCGAATGGACAGTTCCTAATCCTTCAGGATTTCACCTCTGCATAGTAGGACTTAACCCCTGCGTTTAACCTCTGCACAGCTTCTGAAGATCTGACGGCTATCGGCCTTTTGGGAAATTTAAATGGGATCCAACGGTCACTGGATCTCTGTCTTCCTTTTTCCTCTGTAAGCTCTTGCTACACGCATTTTCTTCAAGGCTGTTCCTCCTGAGCTTTTACTTCCAAATCCCCACGGGGTTTTATCCTTCGTATCCTGCTGTCTCCACTGTTGTCATTAATGACAACAACCATCAACACGTGTCCATTGCTTGTTCAATATTTGCCAACATTTATAGCTAAAACAATTAAGGTAAAATTTTGGCACCAATTTACTTCAAGAGGGCATAACTCCTTGCTCAGAAGTTTGTTTGGGGCACAAGAGCAATGTATGGAAAACTTATGAATCATAAATCCATATATGGAGCTAGATTTGTAATCTAGGTATATAAATTTGTGCAGGAAGAGAAAGAAGACACCTGTAGCATACAAGGATAAATTAAGAAAGATAGTCTAAACTTATTTGGACCATAACTTTCATCTCAGAGCTCATATTTGAGAAAAGTAATAGTTTCTAGAAAGGTCTTGAGGAGGAGGAGAAATCTATCGACCCAGAATTTTGAATTTTTAACATTCAAATTTTATCAGAAAGTAATAAAGTAAATTATGTAGTGGTACGTGAGTGCAAATTACAACTTGTGAATGTTGTAACTTTTCGCTCAGAACTTAGATTGAGGCATGAGTACAGTCATTGGAGAGTTGTTTCGGAGAGGAATGTGACTAAGAAATCATATTTTGACTTGGTGCATTGTGTTCTTCATAAATTGATGTGAAGAATAACCTTTATTCTAATTAATGAAATGTTTTATAGTATGCATGTGCTAACAATCATTATTACATGTACATTTATTGTAGAATTGGGGGTACATGAAAACAACTTTGGTTCTTATATGAGGACTATAGTTATGGAAGATGCCTAGGGATCTTATAGACATGAGGAGGAGATCCAAGTCTTGCATGTCAACATGGGAAATGTTGACACAGAGTCTAATGGAATGAGAGGAAAGCAAGAGCATGTAACCATGAGAACCCTGAACAGAGAAGTGCAAAGCTATAGGTAAGATACTGAAAGGATTATGAAGGCTCGAGAAGAGATACTTATGAGTCTGACTATGTTGCATAGGTAAGTTAACAAATACTCTAGCACCAAGAAAGTATCTAGTTCTAAACAAGTGACCACATCCATATACGATAGCAAAAGGGATGATCATGGGAATCATAGGTATTCAAGAAGCACGAGAAGGAACCATCATTCTCCAAAGAAATCCACCAGAATAACTCATGCAAGTCCAGGGCTAGGGAGCATCCCAAGTGTGTCTCTTGTCAGGATATAGAGAAGAAGGCATGAGGCATACACCTTGCAAGGTGAAATAGGGAAAATCAAGCCACCAACTTTCAATGGTAAGCATGGGAAAGGAAAATAGGTTGAGGTCTCGTCGTTGGAAATGAAGAAATATTTCCAGTTGCATGGTTACCCGTCAAGGGTAGAAGCTAGAATTGCGACCTACCACTTGAAAGGAAAGGCAACCATGTGGCGGGATCAGCTTAAGCAAGCCAAGCACCTTGATGAGAAAAGGATCTCATTGAGACAACTCAAAGGATATTTCCAAGAGAAATATTTATCCAAGAATTATTATGAAAGGAAGATGAAAGAGTTATTTAAAGTCAAGTTGGGAAGCATGATAATGCATGAATATGAGAAGAGGTTCGTTGAATTGATGAAATATGTGGAATTCATAAAGGATGAGAAGTTTAAAATCCAAAGGTTTCTAAGTGGGTTACCCTCCTTCTACAGTGAAAATATACAATATGATAACCCCATAAATTTGGAGGAATCCATAAGGAGAGTAAAGCATCTTTATGAGCAAAGCAGAGGAAGGCTAATTTTCCAAAAAGCTTAGAATGACAAGATGAAGGGTAAAAAGGATCAAAGGCAGAAAGGTTTTAAGCCACCCTTTTTCAAGAACAACTTCAAATCAAATCAATAAGGTCATCCAACCCAAAATGAGCACAAGACTGCATATTAATTTGGGAAAAGGCCAAGGAAACAACTTGTACAATGTTGGGGATGTGAGGGAAATCATTTATATAAGGACTACCCTTACAAAGGAGAAAGAATGAGGACTTTACACAACATTTAGGAGGTTGAAACAATTGAATACATGGGAGGAAACATGCCAAGGATTTATGCATCCTTGGACAACAAGCAAGTAGATTATCAATCCCCCATGATTGAAATGGAAGGTAAGATTGATAACCATCCCATAAAAAAATTAATTGATTCTGGAGCTAGAAATAGTTACATAAACTCTAACATTGTTGAAATATTTCAATTCAAAAGGAGTAAGCATAATAATTCTTGGTTAGTTCAATTAGCCATAGGGGCTAAGAGGAAAATCAATGAGTTGGTTAAAGATTGCCCAATAGACATGGATGGACTCAACACAAAGGTAGATGTGAAATGGGTTCATATGATTGTCTAATTGGCATGGATTAGTTGGATAAACACCATGATGTCCTAGATTGTTACAACAAGACAATCACATGTCTTGTTGAAGAAGGGAAGCAAGGAAAGGTTCAAGGCATTCCAAGAGTTGTAGTTGTTCGAGAAATTTCAGCTATACAATTGAAGAAGAATTTCAGGAAGGAATGCCAAATTTTTACAGCCCATATGGAAGAGGCAACCAGAGATAAAGTGGTAAGTAATGAAGACCATCCAGTCTTATGGGATTTTGAAGATGTTTTTGGAGAAATCCTAGGACTATCACCAAAGAGAGGCATTGATTTCTCTATTGACTTGGTGCCAGGAGCTGCCCTAGTGTCCAAGACACCATACATAATGGGCACACCATAATTGAAGGAGTTGCAAATGCAACTTGAAGAGATGTTAAGGAAGGGGTATATACGCGCAAGTGTGTCACCTTGGGGACACCTAGTGCTATTTGTAAATAAGAAATATGGAACCTTGAGTGATCTGAATTATTTTCGGCACGAAATGAGATCGGAGATATAATAAAGAAATGCACAGAGATATCGCAGATATTCAATAATATAACATAAATGTATTGGAGATGCAACCATAAACACAGATATACAGTAATACACAATTTCTATTAATGAAATAAATGTACAGAGACTGTAAAAATACAGAGTGAAAGACTCGCTAGAATGGTGGCAGCTTATCTCTGAGAAAAGATGTGACGGCTACTTGCATTCGCAAGAAGATGGTTACAATGAGGCTCTGAAGGCCTTTTTACAATAAACGGGAATGCCAAAAGTCTTAGACATCCAAAAACCTAACCTTAGGAGATGAAGCGCCAAAAGTCATGTGGGCCCCATTTGGGTAAGTTAGTACATCAACTTCCCGAGGTCGTAACTTTTGCATACGATCTTCGTTTTAGGTGTATGATAGCTCGTTGGAAAGGTATCGTCGAGGAGATTAATTTTGGGGGATAAATTATTCCTTCATCTATCATTGAGAACCTCGATCTCGAAAAAACTTCATTTGGTCCCTCAAAATGGCCCCGGAAGTTAAAACCTGCTAAAAATAGTAAATTACCAAAATTGCCAGAAAGTCGTTTTGAGCCATTTGGAAAAGGTGGGTGGCCATCGATATCCACCTGGATCATTGAGGTTATGTATTGATTTCAGACAACTGAATAAGGTCACCATAAAGAACAAATATCATTTTCCAAGGATTGATTATTTAGTTGACCAGCTAAAAGGTACAACAATGTTTCTCAAGATTGACTTGAGATCAAGTTATCATCAAGTGAGGATAAAGGAATAAGACATCAACAAGAAAACATTCAAGACAAGATACATTCATTATGAATTCATGGTAGTACCATTTGGACTATCAAATTCCCTAGTTGTTTTTATGTGCCTGATGAATGGAGTGTTCAGGAAGTACTTGGAAAAGTTTGTAATTTTGTTCCTAGATGACATACTCATTTACTCAAAGACAGAGGAGGAACATGAGAAACATTTAAGAATGGTGTTGCAAGTTTTAGAAGAGTATAAATTGTATACTAAGTTAGTTAAGTGCATATTTTATCAAAAGAAAATTCCCTACTCGGGGAATATAATTTCCGCAAAAGGGATAACAGTTGATCCTAAGAAGATAGAGGCCATTAGAGGATGATCAAAGCCAAGAAATGTCACATAGGTCAGATCATTCATGGTTCTTGCCAATTATTACCGAAGATTAATAAAAGGATTCTTTAATATTGCAATCCCAATCACTTATTTGCAAAAGAAGGGAGTGAAATTTGAATGGACTTCCAAGTGTAAAGAGATATTTCAATACTTGAAAGACATATTAAGAAGTGTGTCAATCTTGAAGATTTCAGACCTCGATGAATATTTTGTTGTTTTCACAGATGTGTGCAAGGAAGAGCTTGGTGGATTCCTCACACAAAGGGATCATGTGGTATATTATGAGTCTAGAAAATTAAAAGAACATGAGAGGAATTATACTACACATGACTTGGGATTAGTGGCAATTGTACATGGATTAAAAATGTGGAGAAATCACCTCACGGGGAGGAAATTTGAGCTAAGGACAAACCATTGTGGTCTGAAACATTTGTTTGAACATCTAACATTAAATTCCAAGCAAACTAGATGGCTTGAATTTCTTAGTGAGTATGACTTTGAAATTAAGCACATTAAAGGCAAAGAGAATCAAGTGGTTGATGCACTGAACATGAGAGCACATGAGTTGCATATTGCAACCTTTAGCATGTATATGATTGATTTGAAGGATAAAATTATTGCAACAACAAATTCAGATTAGGAATATCTAAAAATAAAAGAAAAATCACAACAAGACAATTTGCAACAAAAATTTAAATATTATGAGGTGCAAGAAGATGGAATTCTCATGTATAGAGGGAAAATATATGTGTCAAATTCTAGTGAGTTGAAAAATATAGTGTTGAGGGACATTCACAAAGTGCCATATGTTGGGAACCCACATTATCATAAAACAATTGTAGTTGTAAGAATCCAATATATTTGGCCTAGAATGAAAAAGGAAGTGGCTAATTACATAGCCAGATGTCTAGAGTGCCAAAATGTGAAGACCAAACATAGACATCCAATAGGGTTGTTGCAACCATTTCCTATTCCAGAATGGAAGTGGGAAGTTGTCACAGTGGATTTTATTACTAAGCTTCCCAAAACAGTGAAGCAACATGATTACATCATGGTGGTAGTGGTGGTGGTGGATAAAAGGCAACACATTTTATTTTGGTAAAGACAAATATTATAGAGATATACATGAAAGAAGTTTTTCATGCTAGATGGAGTGCCCAAGGAAATAGTTTTAGACATAGATCCAAAATTCACATCCATTTTTTTAAAGGGGTTGTTCAAAGGATTTGGGACAAATTTGAATCTCGGTGCAATGTATCACCCAGAGTCAGATGGGAAAACAAAGAGGACTAACTGAATAATTGAGGACATGCTTAGAATGTATGTGATGGACCAACTATCAAAGTGGGAATATTATATTCATTTAGTTGAATTTTTTTACAATAATGGGTATCAAGTCTCATTAAAAATGAGTCAATTTGAAGCAATGTATGGCAGGAAGTGTAACACACTAGTGAGTTGGAACAATCCAGTAGACAAAGCAATTTTGGGCCAAATTTGTTGAAGGAAATGGACAAGAAAATGGAAAATATCAAGTAGAATTTAAAGGTTGCCCAAGACAGGAAGAAAATTTATGTAGACAAGAACAAAGTTTTTAGAGATTTCAAAGTGGGCGAACATGTGTTTGTAAAAGTGAAGGCGAAAAGAAGTTCGCTAAGATTAGGAAGTTGCCCAAAGTTGGCAGTAAGATATTGTGGACCTTTTGAAATCCTAGAGAAGATAGGACCAATTGCACACATGTTAGAATTGCATGCATCCATGAGAGTGCATAATGTATTTATGTGTCATTATTAAAGAAATATGTGTCTAACCCTAACCACATAATTCATTAGACTGTGATCTAGGTGGAACATGAAGGGGATTTTTGGGTGGAACCAATATGCATCCTCGATCGGAAAGTCAAAGTGCTCGGGAACAAATCCATAGGGTTGGTAAATGTTCAATGGATATGATACGGTTCTGAAGATGCTATATGGGAGCACGAAGAAAACATGTGGGAGGAATACCCTCAATGTTTTGTCAATTTTGAAGAAAATAGAATGAAAGACTCAATTTTGAGCAACTAGAGTTTCAGAACCACATCTAAGAATCTTAGCCAACCTGCCTTGGGCGCCCTCACAAATGAATGGTACAGCCCAATGGAATAATAATAGTGGAGGGGGAGACATTCTTTGGGTCAACAGGTTGAGAGGAACAAGAGATTTTGGTCAGAATTGTTGTTGGAGCTGTAAAATTGTATAAATTTTATTCTTAGTATTGTGATGTAAACTTGTATATATGTGTATATTTTCATAGTGTGCACCAAGGATGATGCATAATTGTAGTGGATGGGGAATGTAATGTCCTCACTATAATCCTCATTCTAATTAATGCTTAATGTAGATATAATCTGTGGCCACAACCAAGCGATGTAATATGTGAATTGTGTTTCTGAATTTTAATAATAAAATGTGATGTTTGTTGTTGGGAGAAATAGACAGAGATGGAGGATGAATTAATCCACAAGAGAGGGGAGGGTCTAGGATAATTTCTAAGAGAGGGGTCCAAGAGGGATTACCCATGTCTATTAATTCCACCCACATTCCTGAATTTTATTATCATATGTATTAAACTCTATTTTTTTATTGAGTGTCCCCAAATCCAATCATTGAATGCATGTAAGAGGGTGGGTGTGAGAAGTCACATCCCATAGTTATTGAGAGCATGGGGGTTGAACAAAATCAATTTGTGGAAGAATGTAAGTCAAGCAAGAAATCAAAAGGAGAGGAAATTTGTATGGGCAATTATGACAGTTTTAGACAGTCATTTTTTTGGCATGAACGACCAGCAAAGAATAGAAAAAGAGCGATTGGAGCTGGACCAACCATGGAGGGTGAATTATAGAGTGCTAGAGAGTTTTTGGAGCTAAAGATAGAAGATCCATGTTGTCATTCCTGAAGAGTGAACTCCTATGTGAGTTGCACTGTAACAACAAGTGATTTTGGTTGCTTTTCCTGGTAGTTTTCCTAATAGTGAGTTCCCAATAGAGAGAATATTGGTTACACGTGCCAGAGCAACCCTAATAAATGAATGGGATGCCTGAGGGACTAATATCAATGAATGGGTACATTCCTTGGGCTGGATAGGTTGAGAGGAAGAAAGATGGTGAAAAATCGGGATAGTTGTAGGAGAATACTAGTGGATTGTGGGATTTATGAGTTGTAAGTGGACATTGAGAAACCAACCTCTTTTGTGGATTGCTAACCCTTGCTTAAGGGTGACTTGTTGTTGAGATTTGGAATTAAAATTCTATGGTTGGATGGAACATTTGTCCCAAGCAGTTGGTTGCACAATTGAATTAAAATATAAGTGTTTTATTTGTTGTATGTGTTATATTTATGAGTTTAATTATTGTGCATCCAATCTGTCTTTAAAAAGGATTTATATGTTGTTTTATTTGAGTTTACTAGCTGAATTTTATGTTTATTTTATAATGTTGTAGATGCATTTAATTAATGGTAACATACAATAGCTAAATCAGGTTGTAATTTGTAGTTTGTAAGTTACTGTTAGGGACCTAACCCCTCACGTAGATAGAATAATATATTTCCATGTAATAAAGGCCAATATTAATTAGGCCTAGCAATAAGGAAGAATAAGTCCATTGTAAGAAGACCTAATAGAATCTTATGCTTCTAGAAGGATCTTCCTCTAGATGGTTCTTTTGATAGACATATTTAGTATAAATAGGAGTCGAGGGTGTGATAACTTTTGTCTTGGATATTATTTTAATAGAGCTCAGCTCTATTGGAGGTTACCCCCTCGAAGAGGAAAGTGAACATTGCTCTCAGTAATCAAAGTGTTCTTTCTGGTATTATTCTGGCATCATTTTGGTATTATTGTGGTGTTGTTCTAGTTATATTGTTGTTCATCTGCCATTTATAGCTATTTATTTATATTTTGGATAATTTTTATATTTGGAATATTACAAGTGGTATCAGAGAACCTTCCTCGACAAAAAATTGTGGGTTAATTTTTTTCAGGTTAGAGACGTATGCCGACGTATTTTAGCTACATAGATATATTGTTACGCGCATAAACCTATGGTCGGGGATTCATACACGTAGAAAATACAAGTGGTACTTAAGCGCACATCTGTTGGCCACCCTTGTAACCCCTGTCGGTACCCCTTTGAGTGGTAGTGCATCAGACAACACTTGTATATGGATAGATCTAGATCTCTCGAATCCCTCCATAGATAAACTGATTGGTCACTTGACTGCTATAGTTTCACTGAGAACAACACTCAGGAAGATACTCTCTAGTACCTGGGTAGTCGAGTAGTACAACTAAGGGCACAGTCTAGCGTCCTTAGTTGGTGCCCTGAAATATTGGGCCGAGTACTATTGTTGGACCCTGCACGTATATCAGAGAGCTATAGCACAAGGTAAACCCTTGTCTGTATAAACCTTGAATACCTAACCCTTGGGACAGAAACAAAAACAGAACAGACAAGATCTATTGTGGCACAACTGTGTCTCCTGCATTCGAGTTGCGAAATCACTACATATTTCTTCCTGTTAAGCATTTGGGAATTTCATCACTGCAATATTCTTCAGATCGAAGTATAACTCTGCAGGATCATGTTGACACCATTATTTGAGACCTATTTCGTTGGATTTCTCTCTTCTCCCTTATCGCAGTCATACCTATCATTTTTCAGCAATTTTTTTTTGTGGACCCAACCCCCTTCCAACACCCTTCTGTGGGATTTACCCCATTGGATTCCACTCGTCGCCCTGATTGTTTTGATACACTTCACCCATAAACTATTTTCTATGAGGTCCCACCCACCCCTTTTCATGTTCCCTCGTCATCATGGCCCATACCCATAGCCAAGAATTTGAAGCTCACTTCACTACCTTGCACTCTAATTTCACAGAAACCCAACAAGAAGTGTGACAACTTAGTGCCAATATTGCCACCATCAATCAAAAGATTAATTCCTCCATCGTCGCCTCAATCGCGGAACTCAAACAAGAGCTCAAACAAGACATTACTACCCATCTTGAATCTGTCGCTATGATGATCTACGCCAAGCTGCATATCCTTGCAGATCTTCCCTTATCTGACCCACCTTTTCATACCGAAGGTAAAACTTCCTCTCATTCCCTAAATTTTCATCCCCATCAATTTTAGCGTGACCTACACCTTCCGTGTGTGGATGTGACCAAATTTTATGGATCGGATCCCACTGGCTGGGTAACTCAAATGAAACATTATTTCTCTTTGTATGGCATTACAGATGAGTTGTCCAAACTCCGGTATGGTGTTCTCCATATAGATCAAGAATGTTGGCAATGGTGGCAATGGAGAAAAAAATCCCGCCAAGGGTATGTGGCTTGGACACACTTTGTGGAAGAGATTTATGAACGCTTTGACAGTCACACCAACCATTTAGGCCCTTTGACAAAGTTGAAACAATATGGCACCGTGGAAGACTTTATAGCTGCTTTTGAGAGACTGGATTTTTGTACAGAGGGCATGTCTGATGATTTTTTCCAAGAATGTTTTGTCAGTGGCATCAGGGATGAGATTCGTGCTCATGTCCTCATGGCTCAGCCTTAGAGTTGGGTTGACGCTACTAAAAGAGCCAATGAAGCACAATAGGTTGTATTTTCTCAAAACAGAAAAACCTCCTTTATTCCTTGCACTAAACCAGTAACTCCCACTCCTCCTTCTACTCCATTAAAGATCCAGAAATTGACTAGGGCTGAAATGGCTAAACACCAACTCAAAGGCCTTTGTTACAATTGTGATGACAAATATTTTCTGGGACACAAGTGTAAGGAACAAAATATTTTTATGGCCATATCAAAGGATGTTTCGGAAGAGAATGTTGAGGCTCCCCTTGTGTCTCTGTCACCTAAACCTAGTGACATAACCCCTCCCTCAGACCCTCCCAAAGTAGAACCAATCATTTCCCTAAATTCTCTCACCGGCTTCTCCGCTCCCCAAACCCTCAAGCTAATTGGTTACATCAATCATAGAAAGGTCATCATTCTTGTTGATAGTGGAAGCACACATAATTTTATTCATCGCCGCATTTCCCAAGAAAATAATTGTTATATCCGTGCAATCAATAATTTCCAAATCATGATTTCCAATGGTGGGTCCATGAAATGTGGAGGGCGTTGTGAAAATATGCATCTCCAAAATGGTGAATACCACCTGAAATCTCATATGTTTGCTATCGACATGTGTGGTTGTGACATTGTGTTGGGTGGAGAATGGCTAAGGACTTTGGGTCCCATTCCCATGGATTTTAAGGAATTAACCATGCAATTCGACCAGGAGGTCCAACAATATCAGTTCCAAGGCATCATCTTCGGTTCCCCAGAGATCATTAGTTCCCATCGTATGGAAAAGCTGCTCAAAAAAGGTCATCTTGGCATTATTGCCCATCTCCATTCCATATAAGAAAATGAGACACCCTCTATGATGCAAGACCTCCAATCCATCCTCTCTAAACATCAAGTGATTTTTTACCCTTCCTAGGGACTCCCTCCTTCCCATGGTGTTCATGATCACTCCATTCCCCTTGTTCCAAGAATCCTTCCTCCCAATATCTATGACTATCGTCACCCCTTTTCCCAAAAAAACGAAATTGAGAAAATGGTTCAAGAACTGCTCAACGCAGGTGTTATCCACCCTAGTATGAGCCCCTACTCTTCTCATGTGGTCATGGTCCTTAAGAAATAAGGTTCTTATTGCACGTGTCATGAATTCCATGAACTCAACAAACTCACCATTAAAGACAAATTTTCCATTCTTGTCATTGATGACCTCTTGGATGAATTAAGTGGCACCCATTTCTTTACTAAACTTGATCTTCATTTTGGCTACCACCAGATCTATATGAAAGAGGCAGACATTCCTAAGAATTCCTTTAGAACTCATGAGGGCCACTATGAGTTTTTTTTCATGCCCTTTGGCTTGTGTAATGCTCCCTCCACTTTCCAGAGCCTCATGAATCATGTCTTCTGTCCTTTTCTTTGTCATTTTGTCTTAGTTTTCTTTGATGATATCCTCATCTATAGAAAATCCTGGACAACCCATCTTTCTCATGTGGATCGCGTTATTCATGTACTCTCTTAGCACCAAATTTTCCTCAAGAAATCTAAATGTACTTTTGGTGCCTCATAAGTCGAGTACTTGGGTCATCTTGTTGGCAAGGCTGACGTGAGGGTGGATCCTAAAAATATTGAAGCTATGCAATATTGGCCTCACCCAAAGACTCTCAAAAGCTTGTGGGGATTTATGGGTTTAACAGGTTATTATCACAAGTTTGTTAAGAATTATAGAAAGATTGAGGCACCTCTCATTGCACTCCTTAAAAATAATTCTTTCACTTGGACTCCAGTAGCTTCTCAGGATTTTCAAACCTTGAAGATAGCCATGTGCACCACTCCAGTCCTAGCCCTTCCTAATTTCACAAAGACCTTTGTCCTGGAATGTGATGCTTCCGGGAAAGGAATTGGCATTGTCCTTATGCAAGAGGGTTGGCCTTTGGCCTTTACTAACAAACAATTATCGGAGAGAAATTTGGGCAAATCAATCTCTGAAAAAGAAATGTTGACTATTCTGCATGTCGTGGATATTTGGTGCTCTTATCTATTGGGGAAACACTTCCAAATTAAGACAGATAATCAAAGCCTCAAGTATTTTCTGGAACAACGTCTTTCCTCCCCCGAGAAACAAAAATGGGTGACTAAGCTCTTTGGATATGATTATGAGATCATTTACAAGAAAGGAAAAGAAAATGTGGTTGTTGATGCACTTTCCAGAAAATATGAAGATGAAGGGTCCCTTTTTTCTCTCTCTTTCATTGTACCATATTGTATCCAAGTTGTTCACCAGGAATGGCTACACAATCCCAAAAGTTTGCATTTGATACGACAATTGCAATCCAATTATCCAGTTTCCCCAGGGTACTCTTAGCTCAATGATGAGATTTGATACAAAGGTTGTTTGTATTTAAGTAAACAATCAAAACTTAAATCCATGATACTTTTTGAGCTTCATGCTACACCCACAACTAGGAACTCAGGGTTTACCAAAACCTATGACCGGGTCAAACGTTCTTTTTTCTGGGAGGGTATGAAACAAGACGTTCGTAATTTTGTGGTTGAATGTGATGCGTTTCAACGCAACAAGGGAGAAATAATCAAATCTCCTGGCACACTACAATCGCTTCCAATTCCACCTGCTATTTGGCAAGATATATCTATGGATTTTATTGTAGGCTTACCTAAATCGGGCAATAAATCAGTCATCATGGTAGTAGTTGATCATCTTTCCAAGTATGCTCATTTCAATGATCTTCAACACCCATTTACAACATCCAATGTGGCCATGCCACATTCTATTGTTTCTAATCGTGAGCCAACTTTCACCAACAATTTTTGGCAAGAACTGTTCAAGATATAAGGCACCCAATTGCATCTTAGCACAACTTATCATCCCCAGACTGATGGTGAAACTGAAGTTGTCAACAAATGTTTGGAAACATATTTGAGGTGTTTTGCATCGGAAAGGTAGAATCAATGGGATCAATGGTTACCACTAGCTGAATGGTGGTACAACACTTTGTACCATACAACTACACGCATGACTCCTTTTGAAGTAGTATATGGACAAAATCCACCTTTAGTTCTCTCATATTTTCCAGGTGTCTTGAAGGTCCAGGTGGTTGAACAAACACTTACAGGTCGAGAGGATATTCTTCGTACCCTCAGAAAGAATTTGGTCATGGCCCAAAATCGCATGAAGCAACAAGAAGATCATGGTCGCTCTAAATGTCAATTTGCAGAAGAGGATCAGGTGTTTCTTCGACTGCAACCTTACAAGAAAAATTCCCTCAAGGTTGACCACTATCAAAAATTGGTGCCCAAATTTTATGGTACTTATATCATTCTCAAGCATGTGGGATAGGTGGCCTATCAGTTAGCTTTGCCCAATCATTATAATCTCCATCCCATTTGTCATGTTTCCTGCTTAAAGAAGGTGATTGGAACTAAGTGCCAAACTCAAACCAACCTTACCAAGTTGGATGAAGAAGGCTCCATTTGAATACAACCACAAGCAGTTTTGGACCAGCGTGAGCATCGATTGCGTCAACGAACCATCAAGGAAGTGTTAGTCTAGTGGAAAGATACAACTCCAGTAGATGCCACTTGGGAACCAACTACCATTCTACAACAATTTCCCCATCTCAAGCCTTGAGGACAAGGTTGTTTTTAAGGGGGAGGAAATGTTAGGGACCTAACCCCTCACATAGGTAGAATACTATATTTCCATGTAATAAAGGTCATTATGAATAAGGCCTAGCACTAAGGAAGAATGAGTCCAATGTAAGAAGACCTAATAGAAGTTTTCGCTTCTAGAAGGATCTTCATCTAGATAGTTCTTTTGATAGACATATTTAGTATATATAGGATTCGAGGGTATGAGAATTTTTGTCTTGGATATTATTGTAATAGAGCTCTGCTCTGTTGGAGGTTGCCCCCTCGAAGAGGCAAGTGAACATTGCTCTCAGTAATCAAAGTGTTCTTTCTGGTATTATTCTGTCATCATTTTGGTATTATTGTGGTGTTGTTATGGTTATATTTTTGTTCATATTCCATTTCTAGATATTTATTTATGTTCTGAATACTTTTTATATCTGGAATATTACAGCTACAAGAAATTAGTTATCAGAAAAAAATTTAATTTATGTGTTTTCCACATGTAATGGTCCTTAGTTGGGTTGGGGAACGTTACATGTTATTTAGGTGTTGTTGACATATTGTTAAAAAAATGGTTGGTTCAAAGTCTCTAAGATCTTATTATTACTTTGTAGACATGAAAATCAAGAGTATTTGTGCAAATTAGAGTATTTGCAAGTATTAGGAGACCATCTAACTTTTTATTGTTAGAAAAACAAGGTATTTCCACACATGTCGAACACCTTAAGAAACTACTCACACAAACAAATCAAGGATCAATACACCGATGTATTACATGGTTAAAACCCTCAAAGAGGGAAACAATCCATGGACCCAATCAACGCATCCACTTGAGGCACTATATTAATGATAAAATATTTGTTTTTACATATGAGTTTCTCACAATCGATCATTAGCAAATGACCCTCCATGGTATTTAAATAGATATCATGGGCCAATCGGGTGCTAAACCAAGGATCAATATGAACCATTTGATCATTTTATGTCTAAAACATATCATGACCATTGGATTACATAACTACAAATGCATACTAATGAAACACACTAAAGAATCACATTTTACATAAAGACACATTAGACCAAGTTGATATTAACTAACTCATAACTGTCTAAATATCCTAACTTTTATGTGATGGGAGGGAGATAACTTTCACTTCATCCTCTTGTTCAATCAATAATTTCTTAGTGATCTCCAATGTTTCTCCATAAAAGTAAGCTTTTGGTTGAAATATTATGGTTCTTAAACCTATGTTCAAACAAGTGTTGTGTGGTAGCGTAGTCCCTGCTAAGTTGAATTGGGATAGGAAAAAGTAGCATAGGCAGATGGAAACTGTAGCGGAGATGTGGAAAGCATCATGAAGCACATGTGGTATCCATGCAGTAAATGACACGTGGCCTCTAGAGCCCCATTTATTTTTTGAAATTATATAATCTATTTTGCTTTATTGAAAAATTCTGGCTATTTTGTCTGTATATGTGGCATGAGGGAAAAACATTATATTCAAAGTAAGAAAATACAATTTTTGCATAGTGGAATATAAACATTTATGACGACATATATATAAAATGAGATAAGAACAGTTTAATTAGAAATATATCAAGAAAGTTACATGTTCCTGGGAATTTAAATGCATTTGTCATATAGACTGGTGGAAGATAAAAATGTATGAGGACATAAATATAAAAGGAGATAAAAAATAGTTTTATTTGAAATATATCAAAAAATAATATTGGTTGTTACATATTCCTGGAAATTTCAATGCATTTTTCATATAGACTGGGATTGGGGCTCCTGCGGACCATGAGAGAAATATGTACAAGAAATAGGACTGTAGAAAGAAGAAGTGGACAATGGTCGAGTGTAATACCTGAAAAGAATAAATTGAAGGGTATCAGACATTTCTATTTAAAAAAGTGGAATAACTGGGTTGATAAACAAAGCAGGATGCGATGAGTAGACTTACAATGATGGTACATATGATCCCTTTTTCTACTTGCTTGTTGATGCCTTTTCATTGATGTTGGCTTATTTCCTTTCATCGACGACTTGCTTCAATTCCCTTTCGATCCATTCTTCAATGTAGCTTCTCATTGGGGCGACGTTGATCTCATTCCAGATTTTTATGTTGAAAAGTTCCTTTTCCAATTCCATGAAGTCGATAGAAAGATTACGCAGAGCTTGATCAATTTTCTCATTATGTACTGAATAGTCGACTAGCTAGTTGCCGACGTCATCTTGACCATATTCAAGGATGCTGTAAAAATTTTCCAAAGACGATGCCTAAAAAATATCAACCTGTTTATCGAAATCTTTCTTAGTTAAGGGCAAGGAGTTGATGATTAAGTCAGGGTCTTGGAAGTCGTTCGTCCTTTCGGCTAAGTTTATTTTGGACAACTTTGTGAATAATTTTTCTTTCTTTGACATGTCTTGTTCACATGACTGAACAATGAGATGCAGGTTCTTCACTTTTTCTTTCCAGCATGCATTTAATTGACCAATCTATTTTTTGGATGGGAGATCTTGTTGTCTTCTTCTTGATTATGTCATGTTGTTTACAATGGTGCCAAAAGGAAGGACCATGTTTAAATAGAAACGTTCTTCATATTTTAACTCCACCTGCAAATGTTCGAGTAAACTATGTGCCCTCGTTCCAAGGGAAGTCATGGTTTGTGATGTTTCCCACGCCTCAGTGATCAGTTCCATTCTTTTCTTGATATTATTCTCCACATATCCTCTACACGATGCGAGGAAATTGGAGGATCCTTTTAGCCTTGTTGTAGGGGTGGCAGGCGTGGCCATTTCCAAAGGATTGACAAGCAATGGCACAAGAATCAAAGCCTCTTCAAATTCCTTGACTCGGTCCTTCAGTCTGGCATTCTCGGCCTCAATGCCTCCAATAGAATCATCAAGTGCATCTGCGGTCACTAAGTGAAGTCGAGAGATTTGGGACGACCGCATCTTTGCAAGGTTAATATCTGAACGATATTTTCCTTATTTTTTACATCCTTTTTTTCAATAATCAATTTTTTGGACTAGCTATCAAAAACAACGCTCTGGAACAGGAGGGATTCATCTTCGTCAACATTTTTGGTATCAGATATGTCCATTGGAAGACTATGCTAGATCACTTCTCTGGGCTGATCAAGGTAGTGAAATACGCTATCCAGATCAGGCTCAAGTTCCATGTTCTCACTATGAATTTCAGGCTCTTCCGCCTCTCCCCCAAAAATGTTTCTCTTCTTATCTACTGGAATCTTGTGAGAACTATCAATTTTAGGGTGAGGAGGGTCATTATATTCTCCTCCATTTGAAGAAATTTGAGTTTCTTTGTTGTTGTGGTTGGCTATTGGAGCGATGCTTCGAGATGCCTTACCTTTGGAAGTGATATTCTCGATTGAACACTCTTCTCATTGGGGCCTTTTCCATGTTGCTTGTACAATTCAGTGGTGCTTTGCAGTGTGTCTAGGTCGTCGACATCAGAAGTAGGAGCGTTGTCGCCAATGTCTCTGTTTTCGGTCAGGTGTTTTTTGAAAAAAGAATTGTCGAAGGCAAGTGTTTGTAAATGTTGTAAAAAAGAATTATTGGGGTCGAACCATCTTAGGCTTTCAACATATCTTAGGTTCAATTTTCTAGAATGGCCTACAAATTCGTCAATTTTGTTGACGTTCTTCAACACGAAATCCCCGACTTTCCAAGGTAGAGGAATGAACTATTTTTTTCTCTTCTATTGGAATAGATGCAACCAATAGTTGTATTGCCTTTCTACTTCTGTAACAAACATTTTGTCCATAACGTGACATGGAAGGAGAGCAGGTTTTTCCCTGGAGCCAAAAATCATTATCACAGTGTAATTATCCAGATGTTCAAGTGCCCCCTTCCTATCCAAAAAACTGGTTGCCTATTCAGATATGTGGGGAACATCTTCTCCTAACAACAAAAATTTGAAAACATAAAGAAAGCCATTAAAAACCTCATAAAAACAGTGGGAGGCCTTGTGCTTCCACAAGGCCTGGTACCAGAACATTACTGGGTCAAATTACCAGTTGACCTTCTTGGACAAAGACAATTTTGGAAACTGGCAGCAATGCGCTATCGCAAAAACTAAGTAGGATGACATACAAAATTTCTTCTCCTTTTTGAAGGTTAACAATTGGGAACAGATTTCATGGGAAATTAGCTTGCCCCAATAAAAAATGCCTTGTTCCTTGACTATGAAATACAAAATATAAAGAGCCATCCGGGAAATAGTTGTTGTGGACTCTTGTCTCGTTATTCTTGTAAATAGCCAGACAATTTCCCGGAATGGATTTCTAAATGAACTAACCTTGAATCTTGTGATATCTTCAGGAATTACCATCGGGTCTTCCAAGAAATCGGGCAAGAGGTCCAACCCGTTATTATGCTTTACTAGGAACTACTTGCAATCTTCTCCTTTGAACTTCAATGTTGGCTTCGACAATATTAACATCTGGTGGAAGCCCTGAGGCGACAAAGAAACAGAAGAGCGGTCCTGCAATGGAATAATTCTTTTTTCTGAAATAAATTTATCGGTGCACCCAGAGACCAACTCCTTACAGTCAAAAACTTCAGGGACATAGCCTGCACGAGCAATCCTAGAGGTCCAAATTACTTTGTTTTGGGCGATAGGGGATGAGTAATAAGAATATGACTTGGACCACTAGAAGCTCTGGTCCTCACGTCTGAAGATGTTCATTGTATCTCCATAGAATTTTTATCGAGATGATGCCATAGGTTTATGAGAACGTTCGTTTTCTCCAAATGATGGTTGAAATGAACAGTTGGAGGCAATAATATAACTCTCTGTAAATGTTGGTTCAATTCCTATGAATGGGAAAGCTCCTCGATCCTTTTGTTGATTAATGACAATCTGTATGGGTGTTGTATGATGAACTGTTAGCAATAAAGATTACTTATTGCATATTTGGAAGTGCGAAGGTGGGGTGTACGACGAAGATAAATTAAGGATTGGAGGTTTCGTTAACATGCCAAGTCGACGACGTGCGAACGACATTTCACGATTTTGAAATCAACAGTCAGAAGGGATAATATAACCCTCCACAAATCTTGGTTTAATGTGTACTAATAGGAGATCTCCTCGAGCCTTTCTCCCATCAATGACAATCTATACGGTTCCTGCATGATGAGTTGTTAGAATTAAATGTCACTAATTGCATATTTAGAAACAAGATCTCTCTCTCTCTCTCTCTCTCTCTCTCTCTCTCTCTCTCTCTCTCTCTATATATATATATATATATATATATATATATATATATATATATATATATATATATAAACAATTTTTTATTATAGATAGGTGCGAAGGTCACGGAGATGAGGAAGAGAAAGGAATGAATGGCAAGGTCTGAAAAGCGGTCGGACGAGATTCAAAATAGGGTTACGAGGGATAGTCAGGAGAGATGAGTGTCCGATGGTAATATTTTATGGATCGGAAGTTTTGACTGCAAAACGTGTAAAACGGAAGAGAGCATGATGGGGCAGTTCAACGGTTGGTTTCTATATTTGCAGATTTTTGAGAAAGTAGCTAAGTATGGAATAGGGAAATGGTTGGTTGAACTTGTTTTCAGAATCGAGGATTGAATATTTCGTGAATGGACCAACCCGACGAAGCACAAATGACATTCCATGATATTTGAAATTTGCACTCGGAAGGGATAATACAACCATCTGAAAATTTTGGTTTTATGCGTATTAATGGGAGATCTCCTCAAATCCTGGTTTAGCATTAACGCTTGCTAATTGCATACCTAGAAATAAGATCTTATATATAATTGTTAATTTCTAATTGCAAAGGGCGCGGGCACAAGAAATAACTATTAGGAATTGGATATTTAGAAACAAGA
>ML787776.1:52608-84922 GCA_009831015.1 Picea engelmannii
ATATATATAAACATTGTTTTATTATAGACATGTGTGAAGGTCACGGAGACGAGGAAGAGCAAGGAACGAATGGCAAGGTCTAAAAAGTGGTCGGGCGGTGTTCAAAATAGGGTTACGGGGGATAGTCAGGAGAGGTGAGTGTCCGACGGTCAAATTTTATGGATCGGAATTTTTGACTGCAAAACGTGTAGAATGGAAGAGAGCATGATGGGGAAGTTTAGCGGCCGGTTTCTATATTTGCGGAATTCTGGGAAAGTGGCTAAGTATGGAATAGGGAAACGGTCGATCGAAATCATTTTCAGAATCGAGGATTGAAGACTTTGTGAATGGACCAACCCGACGACGCGCAAATGACATTCCATGATATTTGAAATTTACACTCGGAAGGGATAATATAACCATCCGGAAATTTTGGTTTTATGTGTATTAATGGGAGATCTCCTCAAATCCCGGTTTAGCATTAATGCTTGCTAATTGCATACTTAGAAATAATATCTTATATACAATTTCTAATTTTTAATTGCAAAGGGTGTGGGCACAGGAAACAACGATTAGGAATTGGATATTTCTTTAACCCACCAACCTAACAATCCACAAAAGAAATGGGGTGAAAATTGTTCAATAGGAGACATGAGGACCCGACTGTCAAATTGTATGTCTCAGACATTTTAATGGGAAAATGTGTACCATGATAGAGGGCATGATAGGTAGATTGTAATACAAAATACAGTATGATGTGAGTCTGGTTGTAAATTTGTATATCGAGGAAGTCAGGGTACTGTTTGCAGGTCATGGAACAATAGAAGTTCAATCTAGAGCCCACCTACCCGGGAATCCGCGGTCAGAGAAGTGGTTGGATGTGGACTAGGGACGTGGCCGATTGGTGTCACAATATCAAAGAATGAGTGAAAATGTCAACCCGCAAGTCCGCGTACCCACGTAGTGAGACATTTTCAGAAAAACGAATAAGTGACGAGAAAGATAAAGTATAGGGAAAAGAGAAACATATATTTAGTTAAGTATAGAAAACGAAAAAGAAGGGCTAATATATTCATATCTGTAATAGATATCCCATTTCCTGGAAAGATCTTTTCTGCATGTTTCTGGAGAAGTTATATACTTATTGCATATACTTGGAAAGAAGTGCGAAGGTGGTGGGCACAAAAAACAACGACTAGGAATTGGAAATTGTCTGAACCCGAAAACTTGAGGATCCGCGAAGGACATTGCAAGAAATGGTCATGGAAAGCGGTCAAACGGGTTTCAAAATAGGATGACAAGGGTTCCCAAAGAAACATGAGGCCCCGATGGTCAAATTGTATTGATCGAAAATTTTGAGTGCATACTGTGTAACACAGAAGAGGGACTGATGTAGGAATCTGGAAGACGGGCTTCAAGATAGGCTGGCAAGGGTTCCCGAGGAGACATGAGGGCCCGACAGTCAAATTTTATTGATCGAAACTTTTGAGTGCATACTGTGTAACACATAAGATGGGTTGATGTAGGAGTCGTGAACCTGCAAGTCCGCCAACCTGCGCAGCTAGACATTTTTGGAAAAACAACTAAGTGACGAGAAATATAAATTACAGGGAAAAAAAAAAAGAGAATTTGGTTAAGTATAGAAGACAGAAAAGAAGGGCTAATATATTCACATCTGCAATGGATATTCCATTTCTTGGCAAGATCTTTTCCGCATGTTTTTGGAGAAGTTATATACTTATTGCATATACTTGGAAAGAAGTGCGAAGGTGGCGGGCACAGAAAACAATGACTAGGAATTGGAAATTGACTGAACCCACCAACCTGACGATCTATGAAAGAGATTGAAAGAAATGGTCATGGAAAGCAGTCAGACGGGATCAAAATAGGCTGACAAGGGTCCTGGAGGAGACATGAGGACCCGATGGTCAAATTATATTGATCGAAACTTTTGAGTGCATAGTGTGTAACACGGAAGAGGGATGATGTAGGAGTCTGGAAGTCAATTTTTATATCTTGGAAGTGGGGGGGTGTTTGCAGGTCAAGGAACACTGGAAGTGCAGTTCGCATGTTCAGGAATCCGAAAGCGAAAAAAGGTCGAGTAAGTATGGAATTGGAGGCATGAAAGAGATTCCAAGAAATGGAGAAATATGGAAAGCAGACGCACAAGCTTCAAAACGGGGTGACAATAGTTCATCAGGAGACGTGAGGACCCGAAGGTCAAATTGCAGGTCTCAGAACTTTCGTGTGTAAACTGTGTATCATGGAAGAGGGTATGATGTGGGAGTGCGAAAAAAAATTTGTATATTGTGGAGGTCTGGGTTTTGTTTGTAGGCCACAAAACAATGGAAGTGCAATATAGAGCCCACCTACCCAGGTGTTATAACCCTATGTTTCATAGGATCAACTGGTGACTAGAAATTTTCCTTCTAGTTGTATTTTTGTTGAAAATAATATTTCATTCTGCAAATGATTTACAAAAGAAAAAAAAGAAATAAAAAAAGGGTATGAAAAGAAAAATGATAAAGCCCCATGCAATAAGAATGGCTTGATTCATATAGTCTAACCATGGTCAAGTCCTTTGAATTTATGCAGATAGGTTAGTGAATAAACTTGGCTAAATAGTTTAATCTTAGCCAAGATAGTTAGGTTAGTGAATAAATTTGATCAAACAATTTAAACTTGATCAAATGTCCTATGTTAGAGTAATTCTTTATCCCAACAGTCTAATCTGGGTTAATGTTGCTAGATGATTAGAGTAGGACATAGGTTAGTATGCTTTCATTTCAATAAATGGATGTAAAGTTGGTTAAATTCTTTGATTTGAGTTAAAAATGTTGTATTCTAACCCTTTGGTGACAAAATGAAAAAGGGGAGCAGTGCAAAAAACCAAAAAAATGATTTATCCTAAGTTTTGGGCAACATATTATGTTTGGCTCTTTGTGCTAAAGAGCATGCTTAGATCAACAACTGAGCAATAGGCACTCAAATCTACGATCGACAGATGATATCATACCCCCCCGACCATTTTACCTTTAACGTTGGGGGGGGGTCCGAGTTGGTGGTATTTCCTGGTGGGCCCCATCATAACACAGTGTGTTTGTGTTAACTCAGACTCCCCTAGCTCTAAACCATTTACCACCTACCCCACCCTTCAAGTAAACCGCCAAACCACCTTTTCATACTACCTCCACACTCTGACGTCACACTCCACAATCTCCACCTATATGTCATTTTCCACTACTTTGTCGACATACCTTTTCCCCACTCACCCATCACCCATCACATCCCATCCACTTGTCATCCACTCACCACCCTCCACATCACCTTTCATACAACCATTACCCATTTATTACCCTCCACCTCATCTCTGAGATACCCATTGGCCAATCAATGCGGGCGACCATGACTGTTAGCCTGCTGACCCATCATCCACCTCCCAACAAACATATGTTCATCCTCTTAATCTTGTTTTTTCATCATTGGCGCACTATTCATGATCCAGACATAGCCACACCACACTATTCTCTATTCTCTTCAATCAACATCCACCATTAACACCTGGTAAACACAACTAACAATTCTTTTTGCAGGTATCAGTCAAATCAATGGCACCCAAATCCAAATCCTCAGAGATCGAAGAGAATCCATTCCTCCCACCTCCCATTGACCTAGATCAGATACCTCTGGCTGATAAATATTACTTGATTGCAGAGCCAAAGTGCGAATTCGACTTCTTCGAATTTCACTTTTGGCTCAGAGATACCTTTCTGGACCAGAGCGATGAGATTGGACTCTGGGAGTCTAATCTCCCACTGTACCTTTTCCCTAAAATTTACCATTTCCCCGAGTTCTCTCTCAAATTCCAGGAACACTATATCCCTAGACAAAGAGCCATTGTTTCATCATCTAGAGAGACCCTTTTCACCATTTCCCTAGAAACAATAGACCAGATGATGTAGATTCCCAGAGTCGACTCCCTTTCCCCTCTGTCCATTGAAATTATGACCGAGATTTACTAGAAGCTATATTTCCCACAAAGATCTCAAATCTTCGATATTTTCCTCCTTGAAGGTTCCCAGTTACCCAAGAAAAATCCCCCCTACCACTCCATTTTTTCAGGGAAAGGTAACCATGTTATTTCTTCCTTGTGTTGTCTGCTCGGATATTATTCAGATGAGTGGGTAGATGAACCCATCCTGGGTTTTCTATCCATTTTCTCCACCGAAGAGAAGGCCACTACATAGTTCAGCTTCAGCCAATTTTTGGCTGACAACATTCATGAGCAACTCTTCAAGTTTCCCACAGAGGGCATGTTCAGGTATTCCTCGATATTGGCATACATGTTCATATTTTTCCAAGTAGAGAAGTTCTCCTTCTCCCTGTAGAAGCTCAACCAAGATGGTAATCCACAGGCTGTCACATCATGGACATCATTACTGAGAAAAAACTCATCTGAGTTTAGTTTTAAGCAGTTCATCGATCAGTTTTACCACCCAGTGGTAAGAATACTAAGTGGATGAAAAGAACCCAGGATAAATGAATAAATTCAAAGGATCATGCACCTATCAGACCTTGCTAAAATGGGTGACTGGTATCTCTACCAGGACCACACAGAGATCAGATTTTACGGATGTGAGCCGGCCCCTTACAAGCTTCCCAAATACTTACCTGTCAGGATATTTGCTCTGGAATATATTTGACAAATGATAAACTCAGATGGCACTCACTTTGTGGTCTTTAAAAAGAAACAACAGTTGAGGATCAAGGGATAGATAGGATCTTTTATCTGTAACAGTTGAGCTGCAGGGGAAGAGGCCATTAATGTTTTTAAGGAGATGAATTTCAATCTCAGTTTCTCTTGGCACCATGATCCATGTGGGATTATTGTAGAAACTATATTAAAGAATAAAATTTCCCCATATGCTCATGTGCCCAAACCAGAAGTGGAGAAGTTCATGAACTAGACAGAGTGGGAGGAAAAAACTCTTATAGAAACAGAACAACAACCTCCTCCTGCTAGTATTTCACAGACCACTACTCCTCAGGTACGAGTAGAGAAGAGGCCCAGGAAAGAAGTATCTCCATCAGTCATTGAAATCTCAACAGAGGACTTCTAGGTTTACAAAAAAAGACCCAAGACCAGTCATACATCTGACAGGTCTTGAGGAGAGGAGACTCAGTCCACCACAATGGAGGGAGAACATTCACCACTACCTTCAGGAAGCTAGAAAATGATTTCCACTTCCTCGTCAAAGAAGTAGACTGATACAACATTGACAACCAAATCTTCACAGGAGCCAGCAGGACTCAAAATATTTAAGAAGTATAGCTTAATCAAGAAGAAAAATGAGATGTTGACAAATAGTACCTATGCTCAATTATGGAAACATACATCTACAACCCAACATAGGTTTCTCTGTTCCTTTGACACAGAGAAAGGGAGGATGCACATGTCATTCTTGCAGGCACAGGTGCCTCAACCCAAAGCAATTTCTGATTATAAAAGCTCAACTTTTGAGTTTGATACCAAAGAGGTGCATCCAACTGATCAGATGGATCTAGACAGATAGATTGGAGAAATTATTTTCTCCACCCTGGCCAATACCTCCACAACTGTTTCAAAGTTGCAGGTTTCCTTGAACAATGTATAGACTCAGCTGAAGCTGGAGAAAGTGTCTTCTTTGGAAAATGACAACAAGATAAAATCTCTGGAGGAATTAGTACTCAAAATTGGATATGATCCATCAAATGTCAAAACAATAGAAGAACTCCTCAAGAAGAAGAATGCTGACATAGCAGCCTTAAGAAAACAATTGAAATTTTTTGCTACAGAAGACCCCCAGGCAAAGGAAATGGACGAAACTAAAGGCCACAAAGAGGAAATGTTAAAATTAATCATGGAGCAGAATGTGAAGATTAAAGAGATGGAAGCCGAGCTGGAGAAGCTAGTTAATGAAAAAGAGTAGAATGTGCCAATGGCAGTCATCCCATTGAATTTAGTTCCCATCACAGGTACCAGTACAACAACAACAACCACCGCAGGGGAAATTTCAGTAACAACCACAGATGCATCAGAAAAATTGGCAAAATCCATGGAGGACATGTCTATGTAAGGAAAGGAAATCAAAAGACTACAGGATGAGATCAATAACCTCCAAAAGTTGAAGTCCACTTTCTAGTCCAGTTACAATACATAGATGCATACAACACATAGACTCAAGCACGAATTGCAGAAGCTACAGAAAGAAGAAGTCATGGCCAAAACACTTTTAGAGGCCAAGGAGAATATTTGGATAGAAATCTGCAAACCCATGATAGAGATTGAGCCACTCATACATATTATGTTTGAGAAGCATGAACTGGTGCAGAGAAGCAGACATGCCATTGACCAAATAAAAGGAGAATTGGGAGAAAGGCCTACAGAAGCAAATGAGATCAACAGGTTCTTGAATTCTAAAACTAGAGAAGAACTAGAGGCCTTGGAGATTGAGGATAGGATAGAAACTATCCTTGAGGTCAAGAAATTTTTGACCAAGAGAGGATTAATGCTACAACTTGAAGAAAGAGCCCAAGCAATGGACATCGGAGTACAAAGGTTTTTCAACAAGATAGATTCATTGCATAAGAAAGGGATCCCAAGTTTATTCATGATCAATGACAAGTTGATTATCCTCTCAGACAACAAACAAAATATCCTGACAGTGGAAAAAGATGGCTCTAAGTTTGTAGGGATATAGGGTAGCATCACTGGCAAATCATTTCTGGAGACTCTGTAGTTGGACCTCAGTATCCAACACGAGATTAAGTACATCTTCATCACCAAGCCCACCTTCACCAAATACAAAGAAATGGATGAAGTTTATCGAAGCTTACTCAAAGTTACCATCCCTAGTCAAAAGAGATGGGATGACCTGTGTGCTTTGATCGAGTAAGAGATGATGTGTACAATCCAAGTCAGCATGTGGAATAGTCATAGTCAAGTCAAAAATGAATCACCAACCAAATTCCTCAGAATCAACACCAAGTATTCGAGAGGATCATTTAGAATTCCTATATTTTTGTAATAAGTAATCTAGTTAGTTAGATTTTCTCTCCACCATATCTTGATCATTAATGATAGAATCAGTTGTAATTTTTTCTATAGATACTTCAGACTTCGAAGTATTGAGGGTTGATCTTTACGCCCAAGAAAACTGTAACCTGTGATATTTTTGAAGAGATTTACCAGTAATAAAAAGGACGATTCACAGGATTCCTACGTGTTGATGTTGGTGTTGTTTAATTCTCTTTGTTAAATTGTTTATCTTACTTCATTATCATTCTGTTTTCTGTCTCTGATCATTTCAAAGAAGTTCAAGTGCAGAATTTATCTTCAAATACTCTGTTTCTGGCTTTTAAAGATTTGGATGTTTTTCTTCTGATATTGCGATAAATAAATTCTTAAATGCTTCTTTATTATGATTGATTATCTCATCTGTTTATGCTCTTCATCACTTTAATTCTCAAGGATCCAACATTTTCATTACCTCGCCCTGTGAAGAAACCTAATAAAATATGTTCTCTAATCTCAACCCTTAACACAGACCCCATAGCCCAATGGATGCGTAACCAATATTCCAGCCATCTTTATAAAACAAAACAACATAATCCTATTAATTTAACTAGCCTAATATATAAAACCCAAACATATCTAAATCTTACAGAGAGATCCCTCTTTGAAACTGGAAGGGCTAGATCCCAGTTTCGAAGTGGTTGGGTAAGTTACCTCTGCTAAATTCCTTCTACCTCCTGACAACCTCTGGGAATTTACAGACCATTAACACCGAGAATTCGTGATCTAAAAAGTTCCTAGGCATTGAATGGATAGTGGTTGGTCGGAGTCACATTTTCAGGAAAACGACTAAGTAACAAGAAAGAGAGAATAGAGGAGAAAAAGAAACGACCATTTGGTCAAGTATAGAAGAGGGAAAAGAAGGTCTAATACATTCAAATCTGCAATAGATATTCCATTTCTTGGCAAGATCTTTTATGTATGTTGTTGGAGAAGTTGTATACATATTGCATATACTTGGAAAGAAATTTGAAGGTAGCGAGCACAGGAAACAACAACGAGAAATTTGAAATCGCAAGAGAAAAAGGTCGGGTAAGTATGGAATTGGAGGTGCGAAAGAGATTCCAAGAAATGGTGAAATATGGAAAGAGGACGCAGGGGCTTCAAAACGGGGTGACAATAGTTCCCCAAGAGACGTGAGGACCCGAAGGTCAAATTGCAGGTCTCGAAACTTTTGTGTGCAAACTGTGTATCACGGAAGATGGTATGATGTGGGAGTACAGCAACAAATTTGTACATCACGGAGGTCCGGGTGTTGTTTGCAGGTCACAGAACAATGGAAGTGCAATATAGAGCCCACCTACCCAGGAATTCACAATCTGAAAAGTTCCTAGTCAATGAATGGCTAGTGGTTGGTCGAAGTCGCATTTTCGAGAAAACGACTAAGTAACGAGAAAGAGAGAATAGAGGAGAAAATGAAATGACAATTTGGTCAAGTATAGAAGAGGGAAAATAAGGTCCAATATATTCAAATTTGCAATATATATTCCATTTCCTAGCAAGATCTTTTATGTATGTTGCTTGAGAAGTTGTATACATGTTGCATATACTTGGAAAGAAATATGAAGGTAGTGAGCACATAAAAAAAAAACTAGAAATTTGAAATTTCCTGAACCCGCAAACTTGACAATCCGCCAAAGACATGTCAAGAAATGGTCAAGTGTGGAAAGCGATCGGACGGGATTGAAAATAGGGTGACGGGTTCCTGAGGAGCCATAAGTCCCTGACTGTCAAATTTTATATATCAGAACATTTGATCGGTGAAAAATGTGTAACACAGTAGAGGGGATGATGTGGGAATCCAAAAGTAAATATGCATATCATAGAAGCCGGAGTGTTGTTTGCAGATCACAGAATAATGGAAAGTGAAATTTAGACAAAGGGGAAGCGTTCGACCGAAGCGCGTGAATCTGCCAATGCACGCAGCAAGACATTTTCGGAAAAAAATGACTAAGTAACCAGAAAGAGAAACTACAAGGGATAAAAGACTGGGAAAATATAAAGGCGAAGGGAAATTTTTGTAAGCGCGAATTGATTTCAAACAAGCCCCATTGTTGCAAAACCATCATTTTCTAGTAATTGTCAGCAAATGCTTTATTGAAGATTAGATTTTATTGCAACTTGTGGGAGTAAGGGTGTTCTTGATACATTTATCCATGACTGTAACATATTAACTTAAGTATTAAACTTCTTGCATTATGGGTTGTTAACATTAAATATTAATGATTGCATGTCTAGAAACAAGAATGATGATCTTGTTGCAACATTGTGATTTGGTATTGCTATGTTCTATCTGCATTAATAATAGAATTGAACGTTGGTTTGAAACTGTCTGAAATTCATTTTTTGTTTCCATAAAACCTTGATGGATTGACATAGTGCATTGTCATATAATTGTTAGATGCTCCATTCTACCTAAGCAAATACAATATCGAAGAACTACAAGACCACCGAACCATGCTAATGAGAAGAGGTGTTAAATCCAGAAAAGAAGCAGCAACCAAGACTCCAAGGCAAATTTTTTAATAGTAAATCCATTAAAAAATAATAATATTGACCACTATATATCTATCCTTATATATTGGACCCAGTTCTTTGGGCCAAAAAACTGAACATATCTGCCATAAACACAGGCACAAGATCTGCAACATGCATACAAAACTGATTACCATGCTTTTTTTTTTTAGGAAATCCTTGTAGTCTTCTCCTTGGTGGATCATCCTGTGGTAAAATTGATGGTTCTCGGAAGCTTCCCATGAGGGAAAAGACAAAAAAAATTGCAGGGAAAATGGAATATCCCTTAATTGAAAGTTAGGACACACCAAGAAACGTCCTCTCCATAGTCGAAAACTTCAGGGACACAGGTTGCATGTGCAATTCCAGAGGCCCAAATTAGTCCATTCTGGGTGGAAGGAGATGACTAGTAGGAATATGCCTTGCACCAGTGGGAGTTCTGGTCCTCATTCCCTAAGACGTTGATTGTATATCTAGAGAACAGGACAGTGGTCCCGCAATTGAATATTTTTTTGGCTTGAAATATATCTCTGGGAGCATCAAAAGATCATTTCCTTTCATTGAAAGACTTCCACCCAGAATGGACTAATTGGGACCTCTGGAATTCCTACTTTAAATATGCAAAGCGGCTATTACGTTCATCGTCGATTTCTTTTCTGAAACTCCTTCTTTTGTTGTTGTCAGGACTGCCATCGTTGAGCCGGGAAGTACCGTTCGTTATGGTTGATTTCAATTTGGGCATAGGAGTGGGAACTATATTTTCATTGCCATCATCCATTATCGTATCATCGTCCATCAGATCATCTTCTTTTGGATCAAAATCCATCACATCAACCTCTGCGCCAGCCATCAATGCAACTAGGTAGGTTGTCCAAGTAGGCTGAGTTGCCTTGAAATTTTTTGGCTTGAAATATATCTCTCGGTGCACCAACGGACCATCTCCTTTTTTTCTCTTGGGCGAAGGGAGATGAGTAGTAAGAATATTCCCTAGAATACTGGAACCTCTGTCCATCATGCCCGAAGGTGTTTACTGTATCTGGACAGAACTCCTGCCACACATTAACGAGAATTTTTGTTTTCTCTAGAGGATGTTTGAAATGAAAATTGGGGAGGGATAATATAACCCTCCGCCAATCTTGTTTTAATGTGTATCAATGAAAGATCTCCTCGATCCTTTCGATGATCAATGAAAATCTCCAGGGTTCGTGCCTAATGAGTTGTTACCATTAAAGCTTACTAATTGCATATTTAGAAAAAAGTGCGAAGGTGGCGGTGACGACGAAGAGCGATTAAGAATTAGATATTTCTTAAAGATTCCAACTGGTCGACGCACGAAATAAATTGCATCATGTTTGAAACGAATACTTGGAAAGGATAACACTCTTCTCCACAAATCTTGGTTCAATTTGTATTAATGACAAATCTTCTCCGACCTTCTGGACATTAATGAAAATCTTAACGGTTCATGCACGATGGACTACTAGCATTAATGATTAATAATTGCATATCTAGAAAGAAGTACGAAGGTAGTGGGGATGGCAAAGAGCGAGTAATCATTGTACATTTCATCCACCCACCAAACCGCGAAAGAGATTCCAAGAAAAAACCCATGGAAAGCGGTCGAGCGGGTTACAAAAAAAAAGGGTCACAAGATATACGTTGTATATAAAATCATGAGACATTTGGAAAAAGGATCAAGTAAACAGAAAGCGAAAGAAAACGAGAGGAAGGGGAATTTTTTTTCTAATTTGTAGATCACAAAACTTCGGATGTTGTTTGCAGGCAGCGGAACAATAGAAATGCAATGTTGAACCCGCCTATCCTGGAACCCGCGATTCAAAAATTTTGTTCAATATGAAATGAGGAAGTGGTCGGTTGGGCTGGTGATATAAAAGTAACAATGGAAATTTGAAGACATGAACCTACCAACTCCCGCACCTAGACATTTTTCGAAAAATGAGTAAGTAACCAGAAAGGGAAAGCAAAGGGAAAAAGAGTGAATCTGCCAACTTCCAAAAAAATGAATAAGTAACCAAAAATGGAAAGAAGGTGGAAAAATAAATAGGATGGAAATTTTTAGAAATGGGAATTGGTTTACACGCGCCAATCTGCAAAACAGATTCCAAGAAAAAGCCCAAGTATGGAAAGTGATTGGGCGGGTTACAAAATAAAAAGGGTCACAAGATATACCTAGGAGACATGAGGGGCCGATGGTCAAATTGTATGTCAGAATGACAGATTTTCGGCCATCAATTTGTATATCCCGGAATTTTAGGTGTTGTTTGTACGTAGGGGAATAGTGGAAGCGCAATATTGAGCAAACAATTTGTATATTGTGGAAATTAGGGTGTTGTATATAAAAGCATGAGACATTCGGAAAAAGGACACATTCAAAAAAATCACAAAGTAAACAGAAAGTGAAAGGAAACGAGATGAAGGGGAATTTGTTTGCTAATTTGTAGATCGTGGAACTCCGAATGTTGTTTGCAGGTGGCAGAAAAATGTAAACGCAATGTTGAACCCGCCTATCCGGGAACCTGCGATTCAAAAAGTTTGTTCAATATGAAACAGGGAAGCGGTCGGTCAGGCTAGTGATATAAAAGTAACAATGGAAATCTGAAGACGTGAATCCGCCAACTCCCGCACCTAGACATTTTACGAAAAATGAGTAAGTAACCAGAAAGGGAAAGAAGAGGGAAAAAAGAAAGGGGATGGAAATTTTTGGAAGCGGGAATTGGTGTAAGAAAGCCCCATTGATGGTCTTAACAGTAACTATGAAGTGCATTAAACATGTTAATAGGTTCTTCAATCAAGGAATAGATACAACGAGCGATGTTTATAGTTTCCAGGATCTGTTTGTATAAGATAAGCATCGAAAAGTTTCAAGAAAATCAATTTTGGGATGTTTAAGTAAATCTTTTGTAATATTAGCTTCACCACGAATATAACAACGAAGAATTTGAATTTTAATGTCCTCTCGTTCATATGATAGTTTCATTAGACTTCGCATAGTATATATTCTTTTATTTCAAATTATTCCAGGGAGTTAATTTTGGTAAGTTCATCGATCAAGGAAAAGTGCTAAAATCGAGATAAAGGGGATTTTGTTTGCTAATTTGTAGATCGTGGAAGTTTGGGTGTTGTTTGCACGCGAAAAAATAATGGAAACACAATGTTGAACTCGCCTATACGGTAACCCGAATATTCGGGAACTCGCGATCCAAAAATTTTGTTCAATATGAAACAGGAAAGCGATCAGTCGAGCTGGCGATATAAAAGCAAGTGGAAATATGAAAACGTGAATCTGCCAACTTCTAAAAAAAGGAGTAAGTAACCAGAAATGGAAAGAAGATGGAAAAAAAAGGGGGGGATGGCAATTTTCGGAAGCAGGAATTGGTGTAAGAAATCCCCATTGATGGTCTTAATAGTAACTATGAAGTGCATTAAACATATGAACAGGTTCTTCAATCAGGAAATAGATACAACAAGCCCTACTTATAGTTTCTAGGATCTGTTTGTATAAGAGAAGCGTTGAAAAGCTACAAGGAAATCAATTTTGGGATGTCCTCTCATTGAATTGATGTAACAACAACGAATTTGAATTTTAATGTCCTCTCATTGATATGATAGTTCGATTGGACTTCGCATAGTACATATTATTTTATTTCAAATTATTCCAGGAGATTAATTTCGCTAGGTTCATCGATCAAGGAAAAGTGCTAAAACGATATGAAGGGGGATTTGTTTGCTAATTTGTAGATCACGGAAGTCCGAGTGTTGTTTGCAGGCGGCAGAAAAATGGAAATGCAATGTTGAACCCTCTTATTCGGGAACCTGCGATCCAAAAATTTTGTTCAATATGAAACTGGGAAGCGGTCAGTTGGGTTGGTGATATAAAAGTAAGTGGAAATCTGAAGATGTGAATCCGCCAACTTCCGCACCTAGACATTTTCTGAAAAACATTAAGTAATCAGAAATGGAAAGAACAGGGCAAAAAGAAAGGGGATGGAACTTTTCGAAAGTGGTAATTGGTTTAAGAAATCCCCATTGATGGTTTTAACAACAAAGCCAACTTCCGCACCTAGACATTTTACGAAAAACATTAAGTAATCAGAAACGAAAAGCACAGGGAAAAAAAAAGGGGGATGGAAATTTTCGGAAGCGAGAATTGGTTTAAGAAAGCCCCATTGATGGTTTTAACAACAACTATGAAGTGCATTAAACATGTGAACAAGTTCTTCAATCAAGGAATATATGCAACAAGACATGCTTATAGTTTCCAGTATCTGCTTGTATAAGAGAAGCCTTGAAAAGCTACAATAAAATCAATTTTGGGATGACTAAGTAAAGTTATTGTACTGTCAGCTTCACTGCAAGTATAACAATGACGAATTTGAATTTTAACGGCCTCTTGTTGATATGAAAGTTCCATTGAACTTCACACAGTATATATTATTTTATTTCACATTGTTCCAGGAGATTAATTTTACTAAGTTCATCGATAAAGGAAAAGTGCTTAAATGAGCCACATACTACATTTGCGTCATAGAGATTATATTAAAGGGAAAAGCATGTCCTCTATTATTAATTTTCTAGAATGAAGCATACAACCAAGAACCAAGTAAACACCAAATAGACCTCAAGCAAGATCCTACAAGGTTCCATAGAGTAGCACACATCGACATTTGCATCAAACAATTTGATATATAAAAAAAACACTTTGTGGCATTGGTTTTGTCTTTCATCTGGTATATGTTCTCATGTGAAAATAATTGGGGCCATGGGATATGAACAAAAGTATGCCAAACACAAGATAGCACACAACCAGTGGAGCTTCACCATTGCACGCTAGCTATAACCAGATCTCAAAATGGGGAACAAGAAAGTTGTCGATCACTATTTTATCATTAAGCAATATGACTAATGACATTTTCTTCTAATAGTGCCATGGTCTATCACTACCAGTTTTAACAGTGCCAAATTTCCAATATTATTGGAAATTACGAATGATTTTTCCTAGATGAGCAAGCTATTTTGACGGTTCAAAGGATGGCCCCGAGTTATTTACAGTTGGATACTTTTTATTGGGTTTTCTCTCATGCTCCCCATTTTTGGATGGAACAATCTTATGCACGTGCAATCTCTATAACGAGATCTGAAAATCTCAAGCTGATGTTTCAATCCATGTTGATTCCTTTTTTTTTTCAAATAGGGTATCGAGAAAATCTTGTCATGGCTATATAGTTGGAAAACAATTGTCCAAATTGGGCACCCAAAAAATGTGTAGGATCCTCCATCAAAGCCACAGGCAGGTACCATTTTTTTTTCCTGAAAATCTCAAGTTGATGTTTCAATCCATGCCGAGTCCTTTTTTTTCAAATAGGGCATCGAGAAAAATCTTGTCATGGCTATATAGTTGGAAAAAAATTGTCCAACTTGGGAACCCAAAAAAATGTGTAGGCTCCTCAATCAAATCCACAACCAGCTACCTTTATTTTATTTTAATTTTGCACACCGAAACAAATATGAAAAATTATTACTAGCAGATGCAAAAAAACATAAAAATAACAACATCGATTGCATTTGTAATTAGATTCTCAAGTACTCGATTCTGACGAACATTCATCTGGGTTTTGAAGAAATATTACAAAGACACACGAGATCTTTTTGTTTCTTTCCGATATGCAATATTGCATTGTCCTCATTTAAGGTAAATTTGTTATGTATCTAAAAGTCGTGAAACATGTAGACATTGCTTGGCTTTTTCTGTAGGTATGCTTCATATGACAATTCTACCAACCCAAGAAGCACATCTTGTAACAAAGGCTGTCTAATTGTATAGTGCATGGTTGTGTTTCCCACGGTTCAGATGGAAGCACTGAGACAATGTCCATATATGTATGGGCATTTTTCACTGCATTGCAGACAATCAATAGTATCATCACTTATCAAAGCAGAAGCAGAAGTAGGAGAGTTGCATTTCGTACATACAGGCTCAAAGGGGGTCGAGTATGCATTCACTGCAACCAAAACACCTTCAACCAGAAAATGTGAGCATAGTAATTAATATATTGAACAATATAATATACAACTGCAACCAGCCCCCCCCACCAAAAAAAAAAAGAAACAACAAAAATTTGGTGAAGGCTATTTGTATGAGAAAAGTGAGGATGAATCTATAGATGTATACGCACAACAGTTGTAGAGCTAGTTAGTTTCTTTAGATCATGTACTATTTCCGCTCACAATTTTGTTACAAATGTTGCTTGGTGTTGTAGGAAAATTCCCCCGCGGACAGGTGAATTCCCTCTTGGATCTTAGACCCCTATGACCAAGACAGAAGAGTGCAAACTTTGAACACTCATTTAAACATAGCTAAGCTAATCAATAGATAAGAGGAAGAAGATATGATTAGATTTTTACGAAGTTTATCCTCACCCAGTCCGAGTTGAACTTGATCTCCAAGCTCTTCAACAAATCCTGCAATCTAGTAAATAACAAAGACAAAACATACTTCCTACTCCACCATGATTAGCTCAAAATCTATATTTATCCATGAGACAAGTTCATGGAAATGTACACAATCTTGAAGGAAACAAGCCAAGAACATGTATTAATGAGAACAAAATAAGGTGCTTACAAAGTGTAGATGCTGATGTAGCAGCCTCACCAAGCTCTCCTTGTCCAACCCCTTGCTCGAATGATCCACAAGAAAAATGACAATACTTTTCACTGATTATTCTCCCCTTTTCACCATGAGGATGCCTCCTTATATAGGCTTTGAGAGGCCTAACCATCTTAGATATTCTTTGGATAAGTTGAGGATCTTTCTCAATCAGTTTTGGAACTCCCTTTAGATCCAGCCTTGAACTAGGATTCGAGCCAAACTGACTCGGAAGCTTCTCAGCTGACTTCAGAGATAAGGGGGATTTGTCCCTTGATTTGATCAACAGCCTTGGCACTCCCTCAAAGTGGGTTATAGAGCATTGCAACACTCCCCTCTTAGAGGGCAGGAAGCACTAGCGCTCCCTGCAAGTGGGAAGGGGAGCACCGACCTCCAAAAATTCCCTTTTGATGGTATTTTCTTAGGTGAAAGATTATACTCTTCACCAAATGATATATTATTTCTTTTAACCAGTCTCGGAGGATGTCTCAAGTGTATTTAGGATTTCGTCCATGGTGCGATACATGTGAGACAAAAGTATGATTTCTGCGACACTTATGACATTTGTGACAAAAGTGCGACACTTGCGATACTTGCGATAATGACAATGAGGCATCATCGAAGTGAGTAATTTTGACGTGTAACAGATTGCACCCCAAAGTGTGAGGTCAGAAGATGAAAACTGATGACTAAAGTACTTTGTAAAATTTTCGAAGAAAGGGTATGGACTCAGAGAACCTGGTAGAAGCTGCAAACAACCATCAGACAAACATTATGACATGTTTCAAAACCCAAGGCATGCATACCTATGCTTGAGTGATAAATAACTTTCAAGGTATGGTCGCCATCAAATACACTACGGATCCATAATCATATTGACTTAAGGTTATAGCCACCAAAGATACAATGTGGATCTATACTTCCATGACATGAACTGATCGTAGCCACGAGAAATAGACAGTGGATCTACGAGATGACAAAACATAGACACGGACCAATACAAAGTGGATCTATGTGACAGTAGATATATCAGTATTCTCAAAAGAAACTCCGTCGCAACTTGGGTAAAGTAGATAACATAGTCAACACTCAACCCAAGGTCTTCTTACCGATCCTGATGTGGTACGAATCTAACCATGTGAATAGATGTTCTAATGTCGAACATGGTAGAGACCACTTGATTACCGATCAATGAGGTAAACTGTTAACAAGTGCAAGGGAAATCACCATTGATGTTAATGACTCCCAAGGTACCCTAGTGCAATCTAGCGAATGTGGAATCATCGAATCAGGGGTCAATGATGTAAACCCACTGTCGGAAGCGAGGAGGCCTGCCATTGAGGCATACAAGTCCCAAGGTACTAACTAGTTTCTAAGTCTAGTTCCTAGATGATGTGTTGAAGTCGACAGGAACAGACTCGTCGAATGAGGGCCTTGATGTATCCCGCATCAACGACACAAATTAGACACAGAGATGTAAATTGGTGGATCAAATGAGAATGGACTGACACGAGTATTGAAACAGGAAATTTGTGATGGTTGACCTTTGAAGCAGATACTTCCCTTGAACAATGGGGCACAAATGATGAAAACATGACATGGACCAAAACATGATGCAGTGGATACTATGGATTTCGTCGGGTGACCCAAAGGAGTGAAGAGACTCAGAGGATTGGTTTAGTGTAGAGGTTCAGTTGATTAAAATGTATGCAAATACAAAGTGTTGTGTTCAAGGGTGACCGTAAGAGTGACCTATGATGTTTTCAAAAACTGCTTGGCTTGCTTCCTTCAATTTTTCCCTATCCAGATAGATGAGTACCTCTTTTTATTTTTTCAAGCTCAAGAAGGATAACACATGCTCGATATAACTAACCTTCGGTAAGTTCCTCTTCTTTTGTTTAACAAACCAGAAGAAGTAAGGGTTCGGTCCCATATGGGCCCTTCAATGTATAATTTTTAATGAGTCTAAAGAAGGCAAACTCGGTTGATTTGCATGTTTAGAGAGTCTGAAAATAACTTAAAGATGACTCCAGGGGGTTCCTTTTTCGTGTATCCATGTGAGTCCAAAAAAGAGATAAAAGTCTACTCGGTCGTGTTCTCATGTTTTTTCGAGCGTGAGAAGGAACTAAGACCGTGCTTGTTAATGTGACAAGGTTAAATTGAACACTACCGCTTTGAAACCTGTGAATAATGATAAATCTTCATTCCAGGGAATTAATAATATCTCCAAAAATAATTTCAAAACCCAAAAAAGACTACAAGCTTAGCAAAAATGAATGTTATATTAATAAAATAGGGTCAAAAACGTTTTTACCAAATCATTTGTGCTAAAACTTGTAGTAGTGGGGAAAATTGACTTTGGAGAGCGATTGTTGAAGTTGTCAGTGTTGGAGCTACAGTCAACCATTTCTACTTCTGTCTAGATCAAGTTGGTCCTAAACACCTTCCAGTCATTTTACATGGTTTAAAAAATAATTTTAGGTAATTTTTTTTGTTTTATTTTAATGCCCTAGAGAGGCCTAGGCATCAAAAAAGATTAGTGCTCCCCCAAAGGGTTGGGGGGAGCACTGCCTGTGATTTTGACACTCTAGTGTACACTCTAGGGGGGTGCTAGTGCTCTGATCATGCAATAAGGGGACCACCGACGCAATAAGAAAAAACATATTGAATTTTAAGAAAAAATTACCCAAGAAAATGTCGTGATAATATGACTAATGGCTCTTTGTTGATTTTATTTGCAGATTGTGTTGGTAAAAATCCATGATCGAGTGGAAGGAATGTGAGCATGAGATCAATGACTTAGAGGCATTAAAAAACCCCCAATCAAGGGCTACATTGAGGAATTGTAGCCTCCTTAAATATTTTAAGTTGTTGAAGATGAAGAAGGAGGTTCTTCTACTGGAGTACATGATTGGGTTATGGAATACTGTCAAACAAGGATTTCAAAATGGGCCACAAATGCTCAACATTGAGTTAGAGGACGTTTACTTTCTGACAGGCCTCTCAAAGAGAGGGGTCCCTATTATCTTATCCGGACAGCGGGCACTTCCAGTGCCTGTTGAAGAGTATGTGGCAAACCACTACATTCCAGGATCGTGAATGGTTGGAGGCAGAATTGTGATAAAAGATGTTAGGGATCTACCTCTTCGATCCATTTTATTTTCCATCACAAATTTGGCAGGTAGTACCAGTGCCCACTTGGCTTCTAGGTCTTGGATGGCCTATGCTCTACAGTGTGTAGAGCCAACTTTGTTTAACTAGAGTGCAGCTTTCCTTCACAATGTGAAGGATCAGATTTCGAGATGCAGGATGGTGCAGTAGAAGCAGTTTGGGTACAGTTCATTTTTGGTTTCGTTCTTCCTAGAACGGATCCCACAAATGCAGTCTCAGATCGCACTAGCAGTATGACCAGCAAGTGAACCACACATGGAGCGTTGGATGAGTTTGTCTTTGAGGTTGGGGACCGACTCAGAGTTCAAATTTACAGGTGACTTCTTTGCTTGGCTAAGACATCAAATTCTCGTCATTGAAGAATTTCCATTCGCTGGAGTGGATTTCCGGGGTAGTATGGACCTGGTTTTGTTGGATGGAGCAGAGTGGGATGCGTCGGGTATGAAACGAAAGACCTTGTCAAGTTTTTTTTTTTTTTTTTAAGTTTATATTTTTTTTGTGTGTACTTAGAGGGGATTTTAACATATGTATTGTTTCATCATGCAGACAGAGGAGCAACATGTCCGGTGGAGATGCCTGCACTGGGGCGTCACAGAGATGCTCAGATGGTTGTAGAGCGTGAGGTAGCAGTGGGGGGGCTCCGAGAGGTTGAGATAAACCTCTGTGGCCTTACGATGGGTGTCCCTCCTCTCAGGAGGCGGGATGTACCTTTGCACTTACAGAGACACACAGTAGGAGTTTCAGAGAGCTTGAACTACCTACTCAGATGAGTAGCCCGTGCAGTAGTGTGCTACTCAGAGCACAACGTGGTGCAGGAGGAATAGGATCCTCCTGATTTTTTTGTAGTTCGTACGATGATATTATGGTCATGAGGACCCAAATTTTTCCATCTTATGTACATTTTTTATGTAACCAAACATTTTCTATCATGCAGTATATATATACAGATATTGAGTTTTATGGAGCCAATGATGTTTGTAAATAATCTTTGTGTGATGTGTTTATTTTACATGTGATGTGTTTTATATGATTTATTTCCTTTATAAAAATCCGTCTATGCGCAAGATAGCGATCCAAAATATAATTTGATAGCGAATCCAAAATTGTATTAAGTCCTCTTGGTATGTGTCTATATTCTATGAACTCAAACATTTTTTCAAGATGACGAACTTGTATGTGGAGATGAAAAAGGATAGGATTGTGAATGGCATAGATCTGATTAATTTGACAAACCACGAGTTGAGATTCTAGGTTAATGATCATGCGAGATATACCTAGGGAGGAGGCCTCGGTTAAAATTATAATGACAACATGATATTCTGCCATGTTATTGGTTGTCGATCCTAGGCAAACGCCTCCTGAACTCACTAACTCATGAGAGTGGTAAATGGCCCAAGCTGCAGAAGTGATATTCTGGGTGTGTCAACTAGCGCCATCTGCAAACCCGACAAAGATAGGAAAGGAGGATGTCATCTGCGCACGCAATCACAAGACAAAGTATAAGAGGCCAAGACAAAACTCGTACATGCAAGAGAAAAAGACACACCAAAACTAAAGTACAATAGTGTACAAAGCACACATGCTATATGTTCTATGCATAGTATTTCTTAAGGTAAAGCCCATTTTGGGGCTCACCAAGGGAGATTTTTTCGTAGTCAACTAGCTCGTAGGCGCCTCTATGTAATAAATGTTTCACGATGTAAGGACCATGCCACAAAGGTTCTAACTTGCCTATCCCTAACTTATCATGAGCCTAGTCATAAACAAGGACTAGGTCTCCTTCTGCAAAAGTATGAGGGTGGATGGATTTGTCGTATTGACTCTTCACTCACTTTTGATATGTCTCGTTAACAAGAGCATCATCACGACGTGTTTCATCCAACCTAGTCAGATATAGAAAACGTTATTCTTTATCAAAAGTGTGAGGAAGGAGTTCTACTTTGAGTTTCAACAAGGGAATTTCACACTTGATTGGTAATACGACTTCTATGCCATATACTAATTGGAAAGGAGTGAATCCAGTAGCAGTTTTCACTGAGGTGCGGTAAGCCCAGAGAGCGGAGAAAAGTTGCAGATGCCAGGATGTCTTGTTTTCCCCTACCATACATTGGATCATGGTTTTAAGGACCTTGTTGATAGCTTCAACTTATCCGTTAGCTTGAGGATATTAAGGGGATGAGTTATCATGGCAAAAAACCAACTTGGCATGTAAATCACTCATCATCTAGTTTTGAAAGTGTGACCCGTGATCAGTGACAATGGCTTGTGGAACACCAAAGAAAGTGATGATATGGTTAAAGACAAAAAGAGTTGTAGTACGACCATCATTCAAAAAGGTAGGCATAGCCTCAACCCATTTTGTGAAGTAATCAATGACAACGATGATATGACCGTGCCCCCTAGCTGAGGTAGGATTACATTGCATAAAATCAATACCCCATTTTTCAAAGGGGCTGATGGCGACAACAAGATGTAGCGGAGCAAGGTGGTTTCATGCCTTTTTATGAAAAACTTGGTAGGGTGGGCACTTTTTGACAACCTCAATACAATCTTTGAAGATAGAGGGCCAAAAGTAACCAACACGTAAAATTTTATTAATTGTAGCCATCCCAAAAAGGTGACCGCCACATGCTCCAAGGTGACAGTCATTAAGGATGTGTTCAACTTCTTCGTTAGTTAAACACAGTCGTAAGATAGTGTCAATACCACGGTGATACAAAGTGTCACCGATGATAAGGTAACATCTAGAATGGTGGCGAATACGACGACATTCTTCACGAGAGATATCGGGTTGAAAACGATGGGTTTGAAGATAAAGAAGGATATATCCATACCAAGGATCGGACGTGCTAATGAGGAATATAGATTCATCAGGGAGAGAATCTCTAGGCTCAGTATCTTCATCAGCATGAGGAAGATTGTAGATAAGTTCCACAAACACCAGGGATATTTTGGCTTTGCACTTGGCGAACTCGAGATCGAATTCATGGAGAATAACGATCCACTTGGAATATTTGACCCCAAGGACTTGTCATGTCAGAATATGATACATGGGGTTTTAGTTCGTGATAACCATGGTGGTGCGTAGCAAGATGTAATGGAGAAATCTCTGCACAACGATGATGGCTACCAGAGCCAACTTTTCAACATACGAATATCGGAGCTCGAGACCAGATAGACTTTTGCTCAAATAGTATATCACATGTTCCTCACCATTAGGGTCCTCTTGCACTAACACCATAGCGTGGAAGTAGAGGTTGTTAATTAAAGGATATAGTCTTGTGCATAATTCAAAGGATGAAACAGAGGTGTGTTGGTCAATGCATGCTTAAGAGCATCAAAGGATCATTGAGCAGTGTCATCCCAGATGAAAGGAGTGTCTTTCTACAACAATCTCATAAATCCTTTTGTAATCGCAACATAGTTACATATAAAACACTGAAGAAAGTCTTCTTTCCCCTGCAAACTTTGTAGTTGTGTCAGATTATTAGGAGGAGGTAAAGCAATGATAGCTTTAATATTTAAGGGATCCACCCTAATATCATCTTTGGAGACAAAGAAACCGAGGAGTCGACCTGATTCTACAACAAAAATGCACGTGTGTGGGTTCAAATGAATATGGTAGAACCGACATCGAAGAAAAATAGCTCGTAGATGACCAATATGGTATGATTGATTGGATGAATGGACATGTAAATCATCGAGTTAAGGTTCTGCAATATGTTTGATGTCATGGAAAGCATATGACATGGCCCACTGGAAAGTAGCACCAGCATTTTTGAGACCAAACAGTAGTTTCCAATAGGCGAAAGTTCCCCACGGGTAGATGAAGGTTGTCTTATGTTGATCAACGGGTAGAATGTAAATCTGGTTGTACCCTAAGAATCCATCCATGAAAGAGAAAATCATGTTGCTAGTGCAATTATCAGTGATTTGGTCAATGAAAGGTGTAGGGTAATTGTTTTTTGGACAAGCCTTATTGAGATCCCTATAATCAACGTAGACACGAATTGCCCCTTGTTTATTAGTGACCAGAACAATGTTAGAAACCCATTCCGTCAAGCAGACAGGATAGATGAAGCCCGATTTCAACAGTTTCTTGACTTCTGTCTTAATGGACATGATTTTCTTAGGATGAACTAGGCGGAGTTTTTATCGAACAGGTTTAACACCTGGGTATGTTTTTATTTCATGCACAATGATCGAAGGATCAATCCCTGGCATTTCCTCATAGCTCCAAGCGAAGACATCACATAATTCTGTGAATAAAGCGGTGTAAGAAACCACTTCCTCAGGTGAACAATTAACACCGAGATTAATGTTTTCCACGATACCTTCCTTGATTGAAATATCAATAAGGATTGTAGAAGAGATGTTGCCTAAATTCCTCTTAGAAATAGTATCCTAGGTAAGTATACGAGATTTTGGAGAATCAACAACATCATGGGGGGGAGATAGAGTGTATATCTTCCTGAATTTCTTCGAGAGGTGGAATAAAAGAGGATCGATGATGGTTATCATTCCAAGGCACTTCGTCAATGCTAAGCATTTCCATAATGGATTCATCTGAAGGAAAAATATGGGAAATGTAGTCAAAAGCAGAAGACAAGGGGTTCAACCAATATGGCATCGAATAAGTATCAGGTTCCAATAGATGTTGGTCATCCGAGGAGGGAGAGGCAGATTGAACAACAACGTATGAAGCCTCGACAGGAATAAGTGGCATAGCATCACCTAGGGTGTCAAACTCTAAAGGACTAGGTACAATCCAAGGATCAAATGATTCCAAAGAATGATAAGCCATAGTTGAAATCATATTGATTGTAGAAATATGTTGTGTGGTAGGAGGAAGTGGTGTAGGGAAAGTACCCATAAGGGAAGAGTATTTAAGAAGACCTACACCAATACTTTCATACGTGATCTTGTGATCTCCCAAGAAAGGAATATTGTTGGTAGCGGGAGCATAAACGTCGGGTGTACAAAAATGTAAATGATCGATAGTGACAATTTTTTCTTGATGAAGAAATTTCACACATAGAAACATCGATGAAGCGATGAAGATCATGGAGTAAAACCAAATTCTTCCAAGTAACAAGTTGTAATCAAGGGAGCTTCAACGACCTCAACATCAATAGAAACGGTCTTGTCGCCTAACTGGACGGCTAAGGACTGCAAGATTCTGTGAAGATGAAAACCTCACCCATCTAATGCGCATAACATCATAGGGGATTTGTTAAGTGTGGGTGATTTGAGTCCTTTCCAACAAGCTAAGGACATGACACAAGTGGAATCTCCCTCATCCAAAATAGTGCAGTGAATGTGTTGGTTATGAACAACAACATTAATTTGAAAAGCGAGTTGGTGAGAGAGTCGTGACTTAAATGTTTCCAGATTAAACATGATATTGTTGGATGAATTGGGATCGAAGGAACCAATAGCATCCAAGAGCGTTCTACGTTGACTTGGGCAGTGTTGTAGAACTTCCAAAGCAGACATAGCCCATGGTTCTTGAGCCAAATCTTCAACAATGTTGTAGTTTTTGGTGGCACGTGAACTAGGGTTAAAAGTAGATTTACGGATGGTGCTCTTGGGAAGGTGTAATATAGAGTCGAACGCAGGTTTCTCTATCTGAAATGACCCAGATGGAGGACTCACAGATGGAGGACTAATGGATGCGGGTGATGGATCCGATGAAGAACTGTTAGTGACCATTTCTTCATCAAGTTTAACTGGAGTGTCATATGTCATAGAGAGGGTGGTCAAATCAATCCCATTGAACATATAAATATGAGCACTCATTGAGGCTTCATCATTAGGAGGGTGGCTAGAACTTCCCCCTAGAGAGGGGGTTTGAGCAACCATGGATTGATGTTGAGGAAAAGGTTGTGTTAACACAGCGGGTTGGGAATTCCCTTTGAAAGGTTTGGACACTTCATCGCGATGTGGACAGTCTCGGGTGTAATGATCGTCACCACAAATAAGACATGGGAATTTCGATTTCCGTTGTGGTTTCTTTTCGGTAGCAGGCGGTGGAATTTGAGTTTTGGGTTATTCATTATTATTATTCTTTTTCGGTTTATTATTTGTCTTCTTCTTACCTCCAGATTGTTGTGAAGGGGCAGATTGAACTACATTCACCTCAGAGACTTGATTTGGGAGGGAGGTAGAGGAGAGTGAGGTCGAACTAGGAGGAGGTGCTGAAGCAGACCGATTTACCATTCCAACCGACTATGAAGTAGATTGGGTTTTGACGGTGTTGATAACGCCATCCACATGTGATGTGGTCGAAGGTTTGGATGGATCGGTAGTGGAACGGGTAGCATTTGGATTCAACTCATACAAAGTACCAGATTGTGAGTAAACCAAATATAAGTATTGAGCCCGGGCAAGGGCTTCTTCCTCGGTGACTACACTGCCCATCGTGACGTCACGAGCAATAGGGGGTAAAAATGATTTAGTGAACCATTCTTCCAACAAATGGTCAAGAATGATTTCTTTGATCAACCTTCGTCGTCGTCTCCACTCATGAATGTGATCAGAGATATGCATGGAGTTGGTCTAACGAAGAGAGGTCAAAAGTTCAATACCCATATCGTAACAAATGGGTAGTTGGAAGTGTGTGAGAAAGGACATGGTAAGGGAGTTGAAATCTTGAAAAGAACCATGTGGAATTTTGATGTACCACTTGGTTGTTGAACCCATAAGAGTACACTGGAAAAGACGTAAACGTATAGAATCATCCATTAATGAGTTTGATGAACACCATAAATGGAACATCATCACATGGTTATTTGGGTCTTCTCCAGGTTTACCGTCAAACTTTGGGATGTCAAAAGGTAATTTAGCATGAATCATTGGCCAAAAGGGATAATGTATAATAAGATTGTTGGTCAACCGAGACAAGTCTGGGAGATCTAGAGTAGCAAGGAAAGGTAATTGGCGATTAACCCGAGGGTGATACTGATGTGGCATAGGGTCACCAGTAGGACCATAAACTATTTGAGTCAAGTAATTGTATCCAGTAGGCCCTCCTACATACGATTTTTGTTGACCAGGTTAAACAGGATTCAAAGGTTGTTGAGAAACATTCACGAGTGGGGGAAAACTTGGTGGATTCTGAGGGGTGTAAGTTGGTTGATTTGTTTGTGGGGGATAAACAATTTTCCCTTGATGGGGTTAAATAGTTTGTCCCTGAGGAGGATACACATTAGCCCCGTGGGGAGGATAAACATTATATGCTTGGGGAGGATAAGGTTGTTGTTGTTGAGGAGGTTTCCCCCCAGATGGTTGGATATTTCCTTAGAAAGGAAGGTTCCAAGGTAGATATTGTACCACAGGTGTGTTATGTCCATATGGTGGGGTATGGACTCCAACCTGAGGTTTCCCCTGGGTTGAGGTTGTGCCCCAATCTAAGGTTGACCCCCAAATTGAGATTTCCCCCCAGCCTAAGGTTGACCTCCAATAAGATTTTGGAAACTAGAAACGAATGAATGATTTATGCCTCCAATTGGATTGGAGCCACCACGACCAAATCCGCCAGGAAAAAGGTGTAGGAACAAAACCAACAGTGGTGTTGTACCCAGGAGGAACAAAAAGTCCAACACCTCTGGATGGAACCTAGGTAGTGGTAGTAGAGAAAGTATTCAGAACTCTATACCCAGGGGGAAGTGATGGATTTGGTCTAGGTGGAAGCAGTGTCCCAATTGGAGCTTGGAGCAGTGTCACATTTTCGGTGGGGACTGTGGTAATGTGTGAGACCATAATAGAATGGGTCATTTGGAGAGTAGGGTTCGAGTGAGAACCAATCAACAATTGGTCTGCAACGGTGATGAGATTACTGGTGGAACCAGTAAAACGATCTATAGGTATCGTATAGGTAACAGACGTCTCAGGCACTTGTGATGCCATAGGTCGATCTGGACTCGATCCTAGGTTACCGTATAGATCATGTACTGTCAAAGGGATGGAACTAGGAATGGAAGTTCCAACAGTGTGAGCTGGGGTCCTAAATGATTCACTATGATAAAGTGGATTCTCTACTACAAATCCTGTGTTAGGTCCAGTAGGTACTTCAGTATCATCAACAACAACAATTTCTCCAGACGAGTTCATTTGGAGCATACACGGATCTCGTCTAACACTCAAATATGGGTTTGGGGGAAGTTGAAATGCTTCCAAAGAATCTGAAACAATTCGAAATCCCTCCAAAGAGTGTGTGCTTCCAACCTCAGAAGCTACTTCGTTATTAGCCACTCCCTAAGGAGGGTCTTCTGGTGAGTTAGGAAGCAAAGGTAGGTAGCCTTCTGGATCTTCCAAGGGTAGCCCTTGCATCCTATGTGAATGGAAAAGGTCGATGTTGCTTGAGCTAAGTAAAGAACGAAATAAATCTATGGTCGACTATAGGAAACAAAACAACATTCGCTAATAAAGTATAGGAATCAAACCAGGCAAACAAACCTTCTCTTGATGATCGTACTATTTGGTGATGAAATCCAACATCGCGTGATCAAGTCAAGAAGGGGCTAGCATATGAGCGGGTGGAACAGTTACAATGGTGACCTGCTTAACGAACTTACGCCTTGGTGCAAGATTCCACATAGTAATTGTGAATTTACCCTCCAAGGAGCCCGAGTGAGTTTGACCACCATCTGTTCCAGGTACATCGAATACTTCCCTTCACTGTCACCTTGTGTAAAGACCCTAAATATTATGGCTACTAAGGCACCGAATCGCAGTCAACCCCTGAGTGGGTACAGTGAACAGTCTCGTCTGAACGTATGGGCAAGATAACAAGTCTGAAATCCTTCGAGAGAACTGCGGACAAGTGGACCAGTAGAACTCCAGAGGACCCCGAATGGATTTAGAATTCACAAAGCACTGAGACCAAATGAAGATAGTTGAACCTCACGAAGAACCCCCAATATACGATCTGACTACTACGAATGGTTGAACCACGAAGGGATAATCTCCGTAACTCTTTTGAACGTGACCTCGTGCATAACCCCTGTGTGAGAGGGGGATCCCATAAAGCTTATACGAAAATTGGATTTTCTCTCCCTATCGCAAGATGCTAATGTTTGTTTTAAATGATTTGGAGATTTGTACTCACAGCCTAATCCAAAGCGCTAATCCTAGTCTGATGTTGGTGGAGGATTCTAAAAATAAAACTTTCTAGATCAATTTTAATTAGCGTTTTTTTTTTGTGGTTGTTCTTTACTCAGAGGTGTATGAGAGTGAAACTGATGATATTATGACTCGATTACAAAAAATGAATAAGAAATGATAAGCAATCTTTTCTTTCAATGAAATTATATTTAAGGGAAGGATAAGAAATTTTGTTTTCACTGTCAAAAAATAAAATGCAGAGGTTTCAAGCAATTGTTCTCAATCAAGAATCCAATTCGATGCTAAACTATTCAGAAAAATGATCCTAATATCCAAAAGCCAATCGTGAAAATATAACTTTTTGTTTAAATATGAATTATAATCAACTTGATTCAAAGCTTTCTATGCCAACCAGATTTCATTCTTTGCAAGTTTTAAGCAACTCGAAGCAAACATCATATAAACAAAAAACACACTCTCATCATGATCAAACAAGAAGAAAAAATGAAACCAAATTTTCAAAAAGAAAACCAAAACTCAAACAAGAGGAATTGCTTGGAAAGATAACTTCAAAGATCAAGTGGAACAATGCACAGATCTCTGAAACTCCTTGTAACAACTTTCATGCAATCAGATAAATGAGAAAGTATTGAACCTACCCCAGATCTCAAAGAGGAAGAGTGATTCAAAAAAAGGAAGAATGATATCAAAAAACCAAACAAAAATTTCAAAATACTTGGAAATCAAATGGTTGTAGGCTCTATAGAAGACACACCCTAATAGCAACAGTCCTGAGCATATCAAAAACCAAAAATTACACCCAACAAGGCATCCCCAAAAAAAATTCACAAGGGCAGAAGATCGACGCTCTGGTGTCAAAGGCACTAGAGCATTGCAACGCTCTGTAAAGGTCTGCAGGGGAGCGCTAGCTCTTTGGATGTAAAGGCAAGGGTGCGTTGGTCTTTGAGAAAAAAAAAATTTAACCCAAAAATCAAGCATCTCAGGAAAACTCCAATAATCAGTGTATGTGGAATGAATTCAAGACCAACAACACATCTAAAAACCAGAAAAACACAGTGAATAGGATCTGTAAGATGAGAAAATACTAAAACAAGACCAAGGAAGGAAACCAAAACTGAAATCTTCATCCCCAGTGGAGTCACCAATTTCTGTTATAGGAAAATTCCCCTGTGGACATGTGAATTCCCTCTTGGATCTTAGACCCCTATGACCAAGACAGAAGAGTGCTAACTTTGAACATTGAATTTCCTTTAAACATAGCTAAGCTAATCAATAGAGAAGAGGAAGAAGATATGAGTGCCTTTTTACGAAGTTTTTCCTCGCCCAGTTCGAGTTGAACTTGATGTCCAAGATCTTCAACAAGTCTTGCAATCCAGTAAACAACAAAGACAAAACATACTTCCTACTCTACCATGATTAGTTCAAAAGCTAGATTTATCCATGAGACAAGTTCATGCAAATGTACACAATCTTGAAGGAAACAGGCCAAGCACATGTATTAATGAGAACAAAATAAGGTGCTTACAAAGTGTATATGCAGATGTAGTAGCCTCACCAAGATCTCCTTGTCCAACCCCTTGCTCGAATGATCCACGAGAAAAATGAAAATACTTTTCACTGATTATTCTCCCCTTTTCACCATGAGGATGCCTCCTTATATAGGATTTGAGAGGACTAACCATCTTAGATATTCTTGGGATAAGTTGAGGATCTTTCTCCATCATTTTTGGAACTCCCCTTAGATCCAGCCTTGAACTAGGATTCGAGCCAAACTGACTCGGAAGATTCTCAGCTGACTTCAGAGATAAGGGGGATTTTTCCCTTGATTTTCTCAATAGCCTCAACGCTCCCTCAAAGTGGGTTATAGAGCGCTGCAACGATCCCCTCTAAGAGGGCAGGAAGCACTAGCACTCCCTGCAAGTGGGCAGGGGAGCACCGACCTCCAAAAATGCCCTTTTGATGGTATTTTCTGAGGTGAAAGCTTGTACTATTCGCCAAATAATGTATTATTTCTTTTAACTAGTCTCAGAGGATGTCTCAAGTGTATTTAGGACGTCATCAGCGGTGTGATATAGGTGAGAGGATAGTATGATTTCTACAACACTTGTGACATTTGTGACAAAAGTGCGACACTTGCGATAATGACAATGAGGCATCATCAAAGTGAGTAATTTTGACATGTAACACTTGGGTTGTGCGAAAGATCCTTTCTCTAACATCCCTTTTATTTTTTATATTTTTAAGAGCATAAGTGGAAATTTCCCTTTATGCAATTGTTGTTCCATTGACGAAAACAAATTTGAATAGGTATCGAACAATTGCAGCTGCAACATGGAACAATGCAATATTTGTGTAACTTAACCGAGATACATGGACATGCAAAAGTAAAGGACAAAAATGGATATGGAGAATGGTACCATTGCCTTGTCACTGTCTGAATCTCCATCTTTTATATGGAGAATGTGTTGTGAGCCAATTTTTCTCGCCAATGTGACAATTGCACCAATGGTTCTGATTGGGTAAATGTCGTTGCTCTGTGCAAGTTGGTTGATAGTTGTGTCTGGGATGAAACGATATTCTGAACAAATAGCGGGAATTTTTTCCACAATACTTGTTTTATTGAGTGAAATAATCTGATCACAATCACCACGGTCATATATTGTTTTGGGAAATATATTGAAATTTGTAATGGATATCCCATTACCTGGCAATATCTTTTCTATATGTTTGTGGACAAGTTGTGTAGGAATAGTCAATGTGAATGTCATCATGTCCTCCTTGTTTGTCATGTTAGCATGCATAATGGATCTAGTTTTGTTTGCTTTGTCCAAGTAGGTGCTATAGATGACCATTATGTCCCCGATGAACACTTTTCTAGTTCGACGACTGTTCAATCCCTCTATTCATAGTATTTTGGGTGTTACATGTTTAGACCTGGTAAAAAAATTTGAATAGGAAAAGTAAAGGGAATGGTAGTGTGGATTATTTTTTTGTTTTCTATTTTTCCTGGCATAAATTTACAAGTAGACGCACAACTTGGATGAACTATGGAGCCAGAGTTTTGCAACCAGACCTCTTAGTCTATGGAACCTGCACTATGTCTGATGTCTTTCTTGTACTTGTTGATACTTCTTGTGAACTGCAAAGTATGTATTGCAGATGACATCAGCATATTCACCATGCCACAGATGAATAAATAGTTGAGGATATTTGTTTGGTAAACATACTAGGAACAAAATGTATGCATCTTTACCTTTGGCCTTGTCTATCTATTGATGTTTGGGATGACTGTCTTCTCATGGCCATGTCACTAGTCCAACTTTTTTCGATGCAAGCATGCGTAGATGAACATCAGAATGACTAAACAAGAATATGCATTGTATATTGTCCATAATTTTTCTTAATGTAACATGCAGGGTGGAAGGAGATGGAATATGAAATAGGGTGTCAAGGGATACCTAGGAAACATGAGGACCCAAGGGTCAAATTGTATGCCTCAGATTTTTTGGAAAGATGACTAAGCAGAGTTGTGTTGACGGGCGAAATTGACAGCTCGTCAACTGAAGGAGTGAATCTGGTCCGGGGTTGTCTAATTAACCCAAGCCATTTGGATTAATCCACTATGATGGGTTTAGCGGCTCCATTGGCCGATCTAAGTCCTAATGAAAGCGAAAAACAAAACTAAAGAAAATAAAATAACTTAACTCGTTGAAAATTATATACAGATCTAATATATATTTACAGTT
>ML787776.1:85022-125993 GCA_009831015.1 Picea engelmannii
TATATATATATATATATATATATATATATATATATATATATATATATATATATATATATATATATATATATATATATATATATATATATAATGTTTATAATCAAGAAATGAAAAATCAAACTATCTAATTGAAAACAAAGATAACAAATCATAGAATATGTTTAGACTGCAGGAAATTTTTGTATTAAATTAATGAAATAAAACTCACAAACTAACCTGTAATCGCATCTCATATTCGTCCTGTGTATAGCATCCAATCTTGTTGTTTGATGAGGCAAACCCGCAACAGGTCCTACAAATGCTTCTTGTAAACGTGAAGCAGTAGTGATTGAATCCAAATGATATAACATAAAGGAGATATAGTAACAACAATTTTATAATTTCACAAGTGGCCACATTGAGATAGATCTTGCTGTGAAAACTTGTGTATAAATGTTCAACGAATGATGAAGATAAATATCCTAATCTCAAGTTTGAACAGAACAATTATTGTATGTTAATTATTGGACATAAAATATGGATATCACATAAATTTTATCATATCAATCTGCAATAAACCACGATAGCTAAAGCAATCACGATCTAACTACAAATCGAAATAATCATAACTTGAATAAAAACACGATATAGAAAAGCTAAAGCTGTGCAAATAACATATTCTATTCAAGTCTGCAAATCATAAATCCATAGTTTTTGCCCTAGGCAGAGATGTTTTCAAGTTTACAAAACAACATATTTATATCGGATCTAGGAACAAAACATTTCTTGTTGATAACATCCAATCTATTCCAAAAAATGTGTGGGATGCAATCTCCCAGATTTGATACCAAAAACTGACAGCCTAATCTATTAACTAAAAGCATAAAGATAGTATGGCTGAGAGATGCCAACAGTGCTTCAAATCTCCTTAGAAAGCACGGGTTCCTAAAAACAAATAAAAATAAAAAGATTTCAGATGTACTTTCAGTTATCAAAACAAGTAATTCGAATTTTTCTAACTAGCTACAGAATCTCATGATTCTGTAGCTAGTTATAATTGTAACTAGAATCATATTTTATTCAATCAATCAAAACAAACTAAAAAGTAATATGTGCAAACAAATCGTGTATGCTAAATTGAGAGAGACAGAATCATACTAAACTTTTAAAAGGATCATACCTCAAATTAAGGGATTCAAACTAATCAAACAATCTTTGAATTTACTATTGCAGTAGCTGCTTCCACGGTCTTAAAAACAACATACCCTGTGGTTTTTTGGCGTTTGTATTTGGTTTGAGCTTTGGATTGGAGTCTACTATTCTCCTTTGTAAGCAAATCCACCTGGTCTTCCAAAGTTTTAATTCGAGACTGTAGTAAAGGCACATTCTTGTAATACCTGTCGATCTAGGATCGTCATTCATTACAGTGCGGCTGTATAGACTGTGTATCAGCATTGATAATATTAACATGTGGGGAATCGTCCATTTGACCTGTAGGTTCATTACTGAGTTTGATTCCAGGAAAATCAGGATTGTCCTTTAGACATGGTGGTAGGTTAGTAACATAATTGTAGGGTTTGTCAGAGCAAAGTCCATATGAATATGGATATTCTTCGGCCAATAATCTTTCAGTCTCCGAATCAGAATCTTCACTTACCACAATGGTGTTTTTGTCTGCACAGGGCTTAGGTTTGTTTTGAGTAGACCATGAAACCCAATGAGCGGCCTTTTTATTCTTATAATTGACATCGATGTTGCCTTTAAACTTTTTCCCTGTGGATTTTTTAACAGTCTTAACACAACCCTTAGGATGCGGATCCGGTTGAGTGTTGGGTTGGGTAGAATCAACGTAGGTCGAGGGCTCCAAATTAGAGATAGGATCACAGGGCATGAGAGAAGGAGGAGAGATGGTAGGTTTTACGAGGGTTTCCATGACAACAGGATTGTTAACCTGTCCCAACTCACTACTACCAAAACTATTTCGTAACAGAAAAACATCCCAACAATCATTGTTTAATTTCAACTGATGTATAATGATAATCTTGATTAAACAATGGTGGAACAAACTAGAATCAGACTTCTGCCTCTTAAACCACTTTCCCATCTTGTATAGACTTCGGAGGAGGAAATAGGGCATGTTCAAGGGGAAATCGATAAAAATCATAAGCAATCGCAAGTGATACAAGAAAACCAACCCAAATCTCCCCTCACATGTAAAAAACGGTTTCACAATAGCTAACAGATCATGCCATCTAGGTTTTAAAGCTGAGACAGGCATACCTCGGTAGAAGCTGGTAATTCTCCTTGAGGTGAACAACAATGACTAGGGAACCTCTTCAACCTTTGAGCTTTTGAACCACTTTTTCCCCACAGCTGGTAAACCGGTAGCTTGGCTTATAAAATCTTCATTTACCTCAAGTTGGATGTCTCCTATTTTTGCTCTGCAACCGTCGAATGTCAACGCAAATTCTTGAGCAACTTTTGGATTAAAACCCTTGAAGTTTTCAATAAACACACGCCAGCCATTCCTTTCTAAATCATCTCTGGCATTGTCAAATGATAACAAGTTCTGGATGCCATTGGGCTCAATACTCACCACAGGAGCCATGGCTAATAGAAAGTAATCAACACGAGAATTGGAGGTAGGGTTTGATAGAAAAAACACAGAGCCATAGCCCCGAGTTTCCTCAATGCAATGCAAAGACAGTTCGAAATGGTAGGCAGGAGCGTTAATTACCATGCGTGTGAAAGAGGTCGTGTAGAACGAGGCCATGCAAAGATATAATACCATGCTGTACTTAAAATGACACCTTGGCATATTGATACGCATAAGGATCAGAACAGTAGAATAGTACGCGTATCCATGACTTGGTCATAAAGATTAATGTATCAAATAAACATTGAACCATTAAAAATTTTTATGAATCAAAACCCCATTGACATTAATCAAATGCTAAATGAGTGGAGGTTTTATACTTATGTACCCAAGGAACGTTTAAGACCAAGGAGTTATAAACAAGGAAAACAATTGTGTTTATAGCAAAAGACAACAATTTGATAATAGACCGATATGAATAGTTTTCCTTTTGATCAAAAATCAAACTCAAGTGTGGATTCCAGCTACAAGTTTTCATGCTTACAGTCATGAAAACTTAAAATCGAAAGGAAGGTATGTAAAAAGCGAAAAATAATAAGTGTCGTTGCTTATGATGAGTAATGAGAATTTAAAGACCCTGTGTTAGGCAGCTTATAAACAAATAGAAATTACATTATTGTTGCGAACAATGGTGACACGCTGGGAGAAGCAGTTATCTCTGCAGAATGAACGAGTTCAAATTAGGATAATCAAAAAAAACTTCAAATCAAAAACAAACAAAAAGTTGTTTGAACATCATTATCAATTATAAAACATTCCAGTTTCAGATTACTGTTATTTTAAAAGACGAAAACTGATGACAATCTTGACAAAAGAGAGACACGATATTAAAGTTAAAATCTTCAATACTGTTGACAGGGATGCTGCTGCTAGCAGACATCCATAGCCTCAACAGGGATGTCATTTAACCCACTCTGATATCTGTATCCTGCCAAGAAGTTCCATATCAGAACGAAGGACATTTAAGGTCAAAAGAATCCATATCTGAGAATTTTCATATACCTGACATTGCTTCGCTGCCAGCGGGCCTGTTCAGTACCCCGACGAAGTTATCTTGGCGTCATGCATGCATTTACCCGCTGCCAGCAGACCTGTTCAGTATCCCGACAGGTTTACAAGCATTTCCCATGGCTCTCTGAAGGTTTATTTAGTTTCAAATATTTTTAAATAGAGTGAGGTGATGCTGAAAATCCTGGTTTTTGGACACATCGTAGTAAATTGCAGATCTTGAAGAATTTTCTTAGTTGTCCTTCATTAAGACCTAGAAATAGTCTGTTAATAAAACCAACTTTCGAGGGCAGGGAGACATCTCTGAGTTGTTCTCTTAAGGAACAGGGACAACGTAAGAAGGATTTTTATGGGTGATCATGAGTAACTTCAGTTACAGATTGAAATCAAGAAACGCTTTTCAAACAATAATTTTTCTTTAACATGGCTGCAAACTTCAGACAAATATCATAATTGATGCTTAAACAACCTTCACTAGTCATTTTTAGAGGGGAAATTTTTTCTGTTCTCTTTGTCTGAACTAGCCCATGGTGCAGGCATGTGCGTCTCAAAAACAAAAACTGGTAAGCATAAGGGAAAAGTCAAAACAAACCAGCAAAGAAAAACAAAAAGCAAGAAAAACAAAAATATTTACACAGTGTACATGGGAGTGTCATCAGGCGAAGTACCTTTTTAGAGCTTGGCCATTCACCAGATAGGTGTCTGGTTGTCCCTCTAAATTCTGTAATCGGAAGGAACTGGGACCCAATTTCTTAGCAATTAAGAATGGTCATAGCCACAAGTTCTAAAACTTTGTATGCTCTCCTTTTCCCTCATGCGGTTTGTCCCATTTTAGGACAAGGTCACCTACCTCAAAATTTCTGTCAAAAGAAGATTTGGAATCAAACCAGTTCTTAACAATGAGTTGATGTTGATCCAATTTCCGTTTCACTTGAGCCCTCACTTCTTCTAATTTTAACAAAGCGTTAATTCGATTCTCCAAAGGGGGACAGTCCTCTTCTTGTACTTTCTGCGATAGCTGCATAGAGGGAAGGAGGACATGTGGTGGAAGAATCGCCTCTCTGCCTTAAACGAGAAAGAAAGGTGAGTTAACTACAACAGTTTTAGGAGTTACTCTATCAGCCCAGATTGCGTTTAATAGAGCGCTATGCCAATTTTTATGGTTTTCAGAGACCGTTCTCTTGATAATTTTGATCAAATTTTTATTAGTCGATTCTGCCAAACCGTTGCCTTGGGGTTAATAGCTGGCATAATACTTTAATTTAATTCCTTTTTCTAGAGCGAAATCACTCATCTCAAGAGACGAAAAATAAGAAGCATTATCAAATACCAAGTATTCAGGGATACTGAAACAAGTAATAATATTTGAATTCAAAAAAGATATTACCTGGCTGGTATTTACAGCTTTTAATGGGGCAGCCTCAGACCACCTAGTGAAGTAATCTGTGGCTTTTATGATATACTTATGCTGCTGTGAGGATGGTGGATTGATTGGGCCTATAATATCTAGACCCCACTGCTGAAAAGGGGAGTCTACTGAAACTGGTTGCAGAGGGAAGGCTAGTTTCTGTATCCGTCCATATGTTTTTTGACAAATTACACACTTGCGACACAAAGAATGAGCATATTTAAAAAGGGTAGGCCAGTAATAACCTGCTCTTAATACTTTATGGGCAGTTGTATCTCCACCAAAATGCCCACCAGCTTCTCCTGCGTGCAATTCCAATAAGACCTTTTTTGCTTCATCTTTCTCAAGACAGTGCATTAGTACTCCATCAAAATTTTGACGAAACAAAATACCATTAATCAGCTGAAAAGAAGTATATTTTAATCTTAGTGCTCTTCTTTTTGTGTGATCCAGGTGACGGGGAGCTGATCCATGTTCAAGACAAAATTTTATATCATCATACCAGGGACTAACAGGGTTTTGTGCACAACATATTTGATTTTGATAGAGTTGTCCTGGATTCAACATATCATTTTCCTCTTGTTGTCCTGTAGCTGAATCAACGACTAACTTGCATAACCCTTGGCCTCTCACTATTTGTGCTGGGGTGATTTCTATGTCATACTCTTGCAAGGATGTGACCCAGTTTGCCATTTTTTCGCCTAGTTCTTTCTGTACTAATAGATTTCTGACAGTCGGGTAAGGGACAATGATTTTCGTCCTAGATTTCAAAAGATAAGATCAGAAGTGCTTTACTACTTTGAAAACAAAATAGGCTTGATGATCCACTGTTGGGTAATTAAGTTCCTCCCCCTTGAAGGCTAAGCTCATAAAGGCGATTGGGACTTCGTTGTTTTTAGCGTTCTTTTGAGTTAGGACGACGGCATATGAACGGTCAGAAGCAAACGTGTAGAGGGTGAAGTCTTGCGAAAAGTCGTGGCTCATTAGAGAAGGAGCATCTATTATGGATTTTTTTATTGAATCAAAAGCCTGACTTTATAAAGGTCCCCAATGGTACTGTACATCCTTTTTTATTAGGTTTTGTAATGGTCTCACCATTTCTGAAAAGCTGGGGAGGAATCTCCTAACAAAGTTTATCTGGCCTAAGAAAGATTGCATAGACTTTTTGGATGAGGGAGGGGGAAGTTTCAAAATGACTTGAGTTCTTTCATGGTTGATAATCATTCCTTCGCTCGATACAATAAATCCTAGGAGTTTACCTTGTTCTCCTGCAAAGATAGATTTTTTAAGATTCAAAGAAATGTCGTACTTACGACATCGCCATAGAACGGATCTTAAATGAGCTAGATGATCTTCTTTGTTTTTTGAGAAGACAATAACGTCATCCAGGTAAACTATGATAGATTGATTGATTAAGCCTCGAAAATCGATGTCCATTGCTCTCTGAAAAGTAGCACCGACATTTATGAGTCCAAAGGGCATCTTTCTATAAGCGTAGGTGCCACACGGAGTGTAGAAGGTGGTTTTGAGTTGGTCTGGAGGGGACATCAGGACTTGGTTATACCCTGAAAAACCATCCAACAAGGATAATCTTTCAGAACTAGATACCTGTTGAAAGATCTATTCCATGGGAGGGACAGGGTAGTTTTCATTATCAGACGCTCAATTAAGATTTCGAAAATTGACACATAGTCGGATTTCACCATTCTTCTTTCGGACAGGGACAAGATTAGAGACCCATTGTGTGTGCCTTACTGGGAATATTATCTTAGCGTTCAGGAGTTTGTTTAATTCCTTCTTGACAGTTGGTTCAAGTTTTGGGTGCATTTTCCTTAATTTTTGTTGAAAAGGTTGGGTTTGGGGTTTCATAGGAATAACGTGTTGTATGATGTTAGGATCAAAGGTTTTTAGGTCGTCGTACGTCCAAGAAAAAACATCTTTGAATTCCTTAAACAATTTAATAAACGCTTCTTTTTCTTGCTTAGAACACCCCACCCCTAAATTAATGCACTGTGGGTTGTCTTCAGTTCCCAAATTTACTTTTTCACGCGTTAAAGAGGAACTATTCATTTTAGAGTTCACTGATTTATTGAACTTGTCATGAAGATCATAAAATTTTTCTAATCTAACTACATATTTTGGGATAGAGTTTACCATGTCTGATGAAGCTTTTGGAGATCTTGGATCTGGTATTACCGTAAAGTCACGAAGATTTTCATCATGAGTACCTTCGTCGATCACTGCGCCCTGGAAAGTTTCTTCCATATGCAGAAAACTTATAATCTATTGATCGTCATCGAAGACTCTCCTATTCGTGATGTTGTCTGGGACGGACGGTCTGAACAACAGTTCAATGTAGAATGCATTCGGAGATAAGCCTTCTGTAGGGAAAAGTTTTGAAGCTACGTTAGCTAACAAATAAGCTTCTGAATTATTCAATCTAGGAATAGAATTTATGTTAAATGCGACAAACTTATTCATCAAATTCCATACCTCAGTTTGGTAGCTTTTAAGGTGCAGAGATAAACAGTGGATAGAATTTTTTACCTGTCTAACTACGATTTCTGAATCACCAAAGACAATTACATTTTGAACGCTCATATCTAATGCTTTTCTGAGGCCTTGCAATAGTGCCTCATATTCTGCTGTGTTGTTTGTACATTTGAATTCTAACCTGCAAGCAATCAGGGTCTTGTTACCTACTGGATCGATGATCACGCAGCCTGCACCAGCTCCTTCCTTGGATTTTGACCCATCAAAGTAAAGAGACCATATTTGATTATTGTCGATTGCATGTGACCACTGGGCAGAAGCTGTTGGCTGCGTATATGTCAATATTTCAGATTGTTGTTCCGGGTTAGTGATAGTGGAAGTTTCGGCCATGAAATTACCAAAAAAAGTATCCATCCCTTGTATTTCGGGTGAATCGGAAGAAGGAGTGAATGGTTCATTGGGATCATTTAAATCAGTCACCGTGAACTTTAGATAACGTTCACGATTTACCTTGATTATGTTGGGCTTTCCATTCTTGGGTAGCCACAAGTGAGACCAATCCGTCGCAAAATAGTCGTGTAGCTGTTCTGACCAGTCTCTTCTTAAAAAAAAACCATAAACTTCTGGGATATCTACAACAATAATATCAATCACTTCATGAACTTTAGGGTTAGACGACAATCTTATAAGCACATTTCTCAATTCGCCTATAACTTTAACACTAGTTCGATCAAGCTGGATAATCTTCAAGGTGGATGGTTGAACTTCGGCATTAATCTTTTGACAAACAGACCAAGGCATTACGTTAGATGACGCTCCTGAATCTACCATGCAGTTATGCACATTCCTATTGAAAATTTCAAAAGTTAACAAAAATGGAGGACCATTTCTGTGAGTACTAATAGTGGAAGCTTGTTGCTTTTTACTCGCAGCCTCTAAAACTAATTTATCTACATTTGTTACATTGTTTACAAGAAGGTCCCTTTTTTCGTGAGGATCAGAAGAAGTTTTGGCGGAGGCCTTCTGAGGAACTTTAGGGTTGTTCTGAACACCTTTGTTACTGCTTGGATTGCCATTTTTGTTGTTCTCTGCAATATTTTGTAGCATTTTTTGCAGAAGAAAAGGGAATTTTAATAATTCATAAACATAAATATTAGCCCTAAGTTTTTTTAGATATTCAACCAAATCATAATCTAATCTTGGGTTTACTGAATTATGTTTAGTCTCGGTTGATTTAGACTGTTTTGGAGGCAAAGTCGTAGTGATTTCAGAAGAAGGCTTGTTTGTTGTCTTACTCCTAGTATTGTAAGGATGCACTGTTTTGAAATTAGCTTGAAAAATACTATCCGAAAAATGTCCAAAAATGTTCGGAGAAGATTCATCTTCTTCTACTATATCTTGTTCAACTATTTCTTCAGGAATTTCAGGAGGCACTAAGTTATCGTGTGCTTCTAGAATCGTTTGAATAGCAAATTGCAGGATTTCTAGATTTAGGCCTTCAGTATTTGAATTAGGTCGGTTGGTGAGAAAAGGCTTCCTGAAAGGGGGTTTGTAAGGCCCTTTGCTCGAAGAAGCTTCTTCAGCCATCCTTTTCAAATCTATAACTTGATTGGAAAGTTTTTGAACGACTTTCTGTAAGTTTTCTAAATCCGAGCTTTCAGGTTGAGCTTTGTTTTGGGAAGGCCTAGGGAGGATTTCGATTTTATTTTTGGAAGATGTACTAGTCTCTGTCTCATTGCTAGTAGTGTCTTTTAAGCTGAGGATGTCTTTCTCGATCTGACTGGCCTCTTCAAAGGCTTCTAACAACGTGGCTTTCTTGGATCTCTTTACCCAAATGGCTATGCTTTGATGTAAGGCTTTTGTATAATATGTTATAATCAGATTCTGGGCAGGCGTTGAATCCGTAGGGATTTGGTTATTTAGTGTTAAGAACCTTTGATTAAATTCTTTGATCTTTTCTTTGGGATTAATTCTTAAACTAGAAATCTCCATGATTAGAACTTCAGGAGACTTGTCATCTCCGAACCTCTCAAGAAAACAGGATTCAAACTTCTCCCATGACACGATGGTGTGGGGATGTTGGGCAAAGTACCAGGTAGAGGCATTTCCCTAAAAGGTGTAGGGAAACAATCTACAGACTAAATATTCGTGCTCAACACTATAGATTCTAATGGCTAACATGAACTTTTTGATGTGATCTTCAGCGATCTGTTCGGAGTCCGGGTCAAATTTAGGGAGCCATTTCTCTGGGTGTTTGGGTAAGGGATGCTGAGGCCCAGGTATGGCCACTACATCTTGGTCGAGCCAGGGTCTAGCGGGATTGTTTTGGTTGGCCATAGGTGTGGGTGGTGTCGAAGATTGGGATGAGGAATTGCCTTCGTCAGAGGATTCTTCTCCAGAAGAAGAAGGAGATGAAGGAGGTGGTGATGGTGGTATACCAGATCCTCCTGCTGCAGGAGTGAGGATTGGATCTGTAGGGTTTAAAATAAGGTCAGTGCCTCCAAGTTGTTCTCTGATATCAAATAATTCTAATGGCTGGTCCAAAGGTCGGTTTGGTTGTCTTAAACATGCAAAGGCACTGTGCATTCTTATGAAAGATTGGCAAACAATCTGTTGTATGTCACCACCCGTAGGATTTGGAGTTACTGGTTCAACTGTGATCCGTAGATCGTCATTTGATGTGGTTGTTGTTTGAGGGACAATGTTGTTGTCTGAATGACTTCTAGTCACTATAGGTGAGCGGGTAGGTGGTGGAGGATTCTTACGACCACCTCGTGCCATTAATAATTTCCAGGCCCTCCTTCTAGCGCCATTTGTTGACGGGCAAAATTGACAACTTGTAAACGGAAGGAGTGAATCCAGTCCAGGGTTCTCTAATTAACCCAAGCTGTTTGGATTAATCCACTCTGACAGGTTTAGCGGCTCCGTTGGCCGATCTAAGTCCTAAAGAAAGTGAAAAACAAAACTAAAGAAAATAAAATAACTTAACTCGCTGAAAATTATATACAGATCTAATATATATTTACAGTTTACTAAATAATGTTTATAACATAAATATACTTATTGTATGTATAATATATACATATGGCTTTATTTCTAATATATGTATAACATTTACAGAATGCAAATTTTAATCTAAATCTGCGAAAATCGAATATGGATTTTGATTTATTAAACGACAACAAAGCTATCATTCAATCTTTTATATATATATATATATATATATATATATATATATATATATATATATATATATATATATATATATTATAATGTTTATAATCAAGAAATGAAAAATCAAATTGTCTTATTGAAAACAGAGATAACAAATAATAGAATATGTTTAGATTGCAGGAAATTTCTGTATTAAATTAATGAAATAAAACTCACAAACTAACCTATAATCGCATCTCATATTCGTCATGTGTATAGCATCCAATATTGTTGTTTGATGAGGAAAACCCACAACAGGTCCTACAAATGCTTCTCGTAAACATGAAGCAATAGTGATTGAATCCGAATTATATAACATAAAGGAGATATAGTAACAACAATTTTATAATTTCACAAGTGGTCACATTGAGATAGATCCTGCTGTGAAAACTTGTGTATAAATGTTCAACGAATGATGAAGATAAATCTCCTAATCTCAAGTTTGAACAGAATAATTACTGTATGTTAATTATTGGACATAAAATATGGATATCACATAAATTTTATCATATCAATCTGCAATAAACCACGATAGCTAAAGCAACCATGATCTAACTACAAATCAAAATAATCATAACTTGAATAAAAACACGATATAGAGAAGCTAAAGCTGTGCAAATATCATATTCTATTCAAGTCTGTAAATCAAAAATCCATAGTTTTTGCCCCAAGCAGAGATGGCTTCAAGTTTACAAAACAACATATTTATATCGGATCCAGGAACAAAACGTTTCTTGTTGATAACATCCAATCTGTTCCAAAAAATGTGTGGGATGCAATCTCCCAGATTTGATACCAAAAAATGACAGCCTAATCTATTAACTAAAAACATAAAGATAGTATGGCTGAGAGATGCCAACAGTGCTTCAAATATCCTTAGAAAGCATGGGTTCCTGAAAACAAATAAAAATAAAAATATTTCAGATGTACTTTCAGTTATCAAAATAAGTAATTCGAATTTTTCTAACTAGCTACAGAATCTCACGATTCTGTAGCTAGTTATAATTATAACTAGAATCATATTTTATTCAATCAATCAAAACAAACTAAAGAGTAATATGTGTAAACAAATCGTGTATGCTAAATTGAGAGAGACAGAATCATACTAAACTTTTAAAAGATCACACCTCAAATTAAGGGATTCAAACTAATCAAGCAATCTTTGAATTTATTATTGTAGTCGTGACTTCCACATTCTTAAAAACAACAGACCCTGTGGTTTTTTGGCGTTTGTATTTGGTTTGAGCTACGAATTGGAGTCTGCTATTCTCCTTTGTAAGAAAATCCACCTGGTCTTCCAAAGTTTTAATTCGAGACTGTAGTAAAGGCACATCCTTGTAATACCTGTCGATCCAGGATCGACATTCATTACAGTGTGGTTGTATAGACTGTGTATCGACACTGATAATATTAACATGTGGGGAATCGTCCATTTGACTTGTAGGTTCATTACTGAGTTTGATTCCAGGAAAATCAGGATTGTCCTTTAGACACGGTGGTAGGTTAGTAACATAATCATAGGGTTTGTCAGAGAAAAGTCCATATGAATATGGATATTCTTCAGCCAGGAATCTTTCAGTCTCCGAATCAGAATCTTCACTTACCACAATGGTTTTTTTATCTGCACAGGTCTTAGGTTTATTTCGAGCACACCGTGAAACCCAATGAGCAACCTTTTTATTCTTATAATTGACATTGACGCTGCCCTTAAACTTTTTCCCTGTGGATTTTTTAACAGTATTAACACAACCCTTAGGATGCGGATCCGATTGAGTGTCAGGTTGGGTAGAATTAGGGTAGGTCAAGGGTTCCAAATTAGAGATAGGATCACAGGGCATGAGCGAAGGAGGAGAGATGGTAGGCTTCAAAAGGGTTTCTGTGACGACAGGCTTGTTAACCTATCCCAACTCACCACTACCAAAACCATTTCGTAATAGAAAAGCATCTCAACAATCATTGTTTAATTTCAACTGATGTATAATGATAATCTTGATTAAACAATGGTGGAACAAACTAGAATTAGACTTCTGCCCCTTAAACCGCTTTCCCATCTTGTATAGACTTCGAAGGAGGAAATAGGGCATGTTCAGGGGGAAATCGATAAAACTCATAATTAATCGCAAGTGATACAAGAAAACCAACCCAAATCTCCCCTCACAGATAACGAACTGTTTCACAATAGCTAACAGATCATGCCATCTAGGTTTTAAAGCTGAGACAGGCATACATTGGTCGCAGCTGGTAATTATCCTTGAGGTGAACAACAATGACTAGGGAACCTCTTCAACCTTTGCGTTTTTGAACCACTTTTTCCCCACAGCTGGTAAACCGGTAGCTTGGCTTATAAAATCTTCATTTACCTCAAGTTGGGGGTCTCCTATTTTTGCTCTGCAACTGTCGAATGTCAACGCAAATTCTTGAGCAACTCTTGGATTAAAACCCTTGAAATTTTCAATAAACACACGCCAACCATTCCTTTCTAAGTCATCTCTGGAATTGTCAAATGATAACAAGGTATGGATTCCATGGGGATCAATCCTCACCACAGGAGCCATGTCTAACAGAAAGTAATCAACACGGGAATCGAAGGTGGGGTTTGATAGAAAAAACACAGAGCCATAGCCCCGAGTTTCCTCAATGCAATGCAAAGACAGTTCGAAATGGTAGGCAGGAGCGTTAATTACCATGCGTGTGAAAGAGGTCGTGTAGACCGAGGCCATTCAGAGATATAATACCATGTTGTACTTAAAATGACACCTTGGCATATTGATACGCATAAGGATCAGAACAGTAGAATAGTACGCATATCCATGACTTGGTCATAAAGATTAATGTATCAAATAAACATTGAACCATTAAAAAAATTTATGAATCAAAACCCCATTGACATTAATCAAATGCTAAATGAGTGGAGGTTTTATACTTATGTACCCAAGGCACGTTTAAGACCAAGGAGTTATAAACAAGGAAAACAATTGTGTTTATAGAAAAAGACAACAATTTGATAATAGACCGATATGAATAGTTTTCCTTTTGATCAAAAATCGAACTCAAGTGTGGATTCCAACTACAAGTTTTCATGCTTATAGTCATGAAAACTTAAAATCTAAAGGAAGGTATGTAAAAAGCGACAAATAATAAGTGTCGTTGCTTATGACGAGTAACGAGAATTTAAAGACCCTGTGTTAGGCAGCTTATAAACAAATAGAAATTACATTATTGTTGCCAACAATTTGTTAGAAAGCAAGAGGGATAATAGAAAATGGAAAAATTAGAAAGGGGGAGGGCACAAAGGCCCATTTTTGTGAAATCATGGTTTTCTAGTCCAATATGATATGCCCCCACCCTCTTTGTATATTTAATTTACTAGCACAGTTGGTATTCCTTTTTGAAGATTACACCACAGACCCCTATGTTGTTTCATACAAGAATTCATCTTCTTGTTCAACCAATCTGTTTCTTCCAAGGTAGCAACGCCGAATATACAATGGACATGAAGGCAAGTTAGTATGAAGAAAGACATGTAAAATAAATAAACACAATTCTATTTATTTCAATGTAACAACAAAGATAATACGATTAACATGAGATTAAGCAGAAAGATACGTAGTATATACATACAATAAAAAAGGTGCAAAGTAGTAGAACAAGTAGAAGAAATACACAGAGAATAAATGAAATATTCAACATTGGAATATGAAATAAGAGTACAAGTATGCACCTATGTAACTCCTCATCTACATTCACGCCAAAGAGTCCATCATCCTCTCCAACCATTATTCTTGTTTAAATGTAGCAATGCAGGAAAAATACAATGGACATGAAGGAAGTTAGTATGCAGGAAGACATGTAATGAAGATAAGTTATTATCAATATCTACATACAATAAACTAGGTGAACACATATGCAGACAATAAATGAAATACAAAACTACAGAATATGAAATAATAGTACAAACATGTACCTTTGTATCTCCTCTTCCACCACTGCAGTCAAGACTCCTTTGTTTTCTCTAGCTATTATGTTTGTTTGAATGAGGGAACACACAATATACAATGAACATGAATGGAAACTGGTATGCATCGGAGAACAAGTAATATGTACATACAATAAATGAGAATCAACGAATAGAATAAAGACAGTCAGAAATATGAACCTTTGTTTTTCTCCATCCATGGTTGTAAATATATAAAGTTTTTCCCTGGCCAAAATATATTATAAGCCAAAAGATATTAAGAAATTGCATGGCCATAGCTAAATGATTTTGGTTTTCTATGGCAAAGTATCCAGACATGCAAATATAATTTTGCAGTATCTTTAGTGTACATATCATATCTCAAGTACAAGACAAATTGTATCGTGGTCACACCAGTCTGTGTAGAGGATAAAGAACATGTATTGTGATATGGGCACATTCCACCAAATATGGTTAATAAGTGTGGTTTACAGATGTTTTATTTTAACAAACTAACAGCGGACACTACAATTGCACATGTAGTTGTCAAATTATTTTTGATGCCACTATTTTCTATCATGCAACACTAAAGTATGAGAAAAATTTTACAGCAGAACAAGCCCACACAAAACAGGCATGGGATCTCAACCTCGCCAGACATGACAAATAACACAACTGTAGGTCCACTCGCGGGTGCAGGGCCTAAACACCGTAAAGTGCCCAAATAAAAAAAAATAAAAAAAAACAAACAAATCCAACTGTCGGCGCAGGACCCCAGTGAGAAAGCACGCACATGCCTAACTACCGCACCAGGGCCCCAAACTCGTAAATTTGAGCCAAACAACAACAACCAGCAACCGACGAACCAACGAACTCGTGAACAAGCAAAAACCATCGAACTAGTAAAAAAAATATGTATCTTCAACAATTACCAAACTGCAGCCGAAGCACAGAAGAAACCAGAAACATACGACGAGCATGCCAATAGAAATAAGAAAACATTCCTACCTACAAACTGCAAACATTGAACAACAAAGAAGGAATAGAAAATGAAATTATGACATGGAAACTTACTTTGAAATGATGAAAGACAGAAGCACAGGTCGAAATGTGAACCAAACAACAACAAACAACAACTGACGAACCAACGAAGAAGAAGCACCCACCGAACCAGTAACAATGTATGTAGCTTCAACAATGACGAAATTGTATTCTAAGCCTAGAAGAAGTATGAAACATACAATTCCTATTCAACTGGCGGTGGACAACATTATTGTCCAAATTCATTGCAACATTGTATGGAAAATTTCGAGGAAAAATGTACTCCGAGAAGCCTATTTAGATAAACATTTAAGGTTGTCAGGTTGTCCAAGGGCCTTGCGGTATGCAAACATTTAAGTTGTCAGGCATGTTTCAGGACCTCGCGCCATGTAAACATTTAAGTTTTCGAGCCTATTCAAGCACCTCAAAAAAAGTGTCAATGATCTAAACCTTCGGTATGTAAACATTTCAATACAAAGACAAAGGACTAATAATAATAGGACAAATACATTAAAGTAACAACAAACTAATATAAAGTCAACGAATTATCGATCACTATAAACTTTGGATATCTAAACATTTCAATATGAATACTACAAATAAAAAAAAGTAATGTACATGATAAAAATTTGGATATGGCAACATATAATTCATTGGGAATAGCAAAGATGGCAATAGGACCTCAAATCTATCATCCAATCACATCATGACATATATGGTTTTTTTTATTATATAAAAAATAATGTTTTTAGTTCTATAGGTCGGACATTAGAAAGTATGCAAAAATTTGTAGTCAAACAACAAACTAATATAAAGTCAACGAATTATCGATCACTATATTCCCTCTATGCCTTCGGCAGGGACTAATAAAAGAGAAGTTAAAACACACACACACACACACACACATATCTATGTGTGTATTCATGTACATATATGTATATACATCTATATATATGTATATGCACACACACACACACACATATACATATGTGTGTGTGTGTACATAGTGGTTTGTCAAGTTGGTGAAAACAAGTTTATGTTATCTTTCCCATTAATGTTTAAGTCTTTCCAATGACATGTTTGTGCTCATCCTCATGTTCTTATGTGCGTCTACTTGTGAAAAATAGATGGGGCCAATTGCAAGCCTTGGGCAACTTTAGTAGGATAAATAACCAACACTTGTGGCCTAGATGGATTGAAAAAAATGCTCCATAGAGCCATCACTGTCGACTTAGAAATGAAGAGTATCAAAATTATAATGATGAACCTTTGATTTTTGCAACGCCTTCATATTATATTTACAGATTTTAAAAGTTTTTATTTTTATTTTGAGAGATGATAATTTTAAATCAAGAAATTATTTTCATGATAATAAGTGGATTAACTAAATATCAAATATTGTGAAAAAAAATAAATTTAAACAAAATTATAATTATAAAAACTATTTTAGAACACCGAACACAATATATAGACATGTTTTTAAAACATAATATGCATATATACAGTACTGATAAAATATGATAACTAAAAAATAAACAATAAATTTCCGAGATATCATATACATTTAATAGTAAAGTAAAAATTAAAATATTAGGAAATAATATGAAAGAAATATTTATATAACCAAAATTGATATTACAGTTTTAAATTCTGAAAAATAAATTGTGCAGGGAGGCACCAAATGCAACAATTTTCAATTAAATTATTGTAAGAAGTGAGATTAGCGTAAACTAGGTATTCCAAAAATTAAAATCCATGATCAACTGCATCTACTAGAAGGAGGGCTTGAACCTGTGACCTTGTAGTTAACAACCACATGCTCTAACCAACTAAGCTATTCCAACAACATTTTACGACTTATCCTGTGAAATTTCTTTAAAACTTAGATCCTTTTTGAAACAATACATAAAAAAATATGGATAATCCAAAATAACTAGTTTCGTTGTCGAGATTTGAACCCGGGTCGCCTGGGTGAAAACCAGGTATCCTAACCGGACTAGACGACAACGGATATGTATTTAACTTGAATTGTAAAATCTCTTTATTGGACATTCAAAATTAAATTATATTGGACAATGTGGTTACCCCCTTATTTCTCCTCCTCCATGTTCTTCAAAGTTTCATAGATCAAGTGGAAAATAATCCATCCTCCTTCCAACCTTGATGCTCTGCATGAGTCAAACAATGTTGACTACTTTAGCTCTGCCTACAACTCTATCTTGCCACTTGGAGTTACTTCTCAGCACATAAGCACATAGGTAGAGATAGGGATTTAATGGGAAATAATCACTTCCCTCAACCATTTTTGGATTCTTTGAACCTTCCAAAACTAGAGCCTAAGATCCAAGAGAATGGATGATGGCAATATTTAACCTTTCTCCATGGGAAATAATGATTATTGAACTAGTCACACAAATTTAAAATTGATCCCCCCTCACATTGATATAATCTCTCCCACCTTCCCTATACATCATTCATCATTGTTTGTTTCCCTGACACCCTATCTAGGAGCTTGGAGTTCTGCATATGAATTTTGAGCCAATCACTCTTAATAATATTGAGGTCCAAATCTTCCCATATTAGATCCATATTGTTGCCATTTCCCTACACTCATTTATTGGCAAGTATGCTTCCTAGTATGCTTGTCATTCTTAGAGAATGGGATGGAATGATAATAAGAATGTTCCTTATGGCTAAGGAAATAAAATGAAGATAAGAATGTTCTTAGATATCTTCGAAGGGTGGGTCCCATTTGAACCCTAGCCATTGCATTGGCTAGAAATTGTGAGTTACCTTATATGACAAGTTTTCCAAAACTATGCTTAATAGCAATATAAAGGCCTTTTTCCAAAGCTTAAAGTTCCATTTAGTTGTTGGTACCATAACATATGAATCCTATATAGACCTGAAGAATATCTCCCATTGTATTACTCAAGACTCCCCCAATCCCAATAGGTATGGGGTTTCCTTTGGAGTTTCCATCAAAACTCAGCTTTACGAAGCCTATTGAAGGTTGCTTCCAAACCACTAGAAAAATAATTATTGAGTTGGAAGTCTTCTCCCGGCTTGGTAAGGAAATCATTTTAATGTCCCAAAATTGGAGGATCATTCACTCACAGTTTGGACAGATTGTGTCCTTGGCCTGACATATTGATGTATGTATTGTTTCACACATGTTGTTTTCCATGATGATCCAACTCTCCCTTTCATGCCTCTTTTGATTATTAAATATGTGATGGTTGTGATCTTTCCATATAACCCATAAGAGAAACCTTTTGTAAAAGATTCACATTATATTTAAAACACAAGCCTTGAAAGGTTATTGACTCCAATCTTCCAAAGTTGCTATGTCATATTATTTGAATTATTTCCCTCCTTTGTCACACATATTGACAACAATTTTGCGTTAGCTATTTTTTCTCTCTCCTCGTCTTGTTCACAAATATAACAAATGAATGGGCCATCTAAGCTTCTCCTCCTTAATTTTTCCCAATTTGGAACCTTCTTTTGCACAAGTAACCAAAGAAATATTGCAATCTTTGGCAACAATGAAGGGTTCCAAATGTGTTTCCAGATCTTCCTTGGCTCTTTTCCATGGGCATTTAGAATTGGACCAAGTAAGACCCTCCCCTTGGTGCCTCATCTATGGATGTATATACCTTCCCTGGAAATAAAATTTTTAAATATTTTAGAGAAGACCAAATGGTGTATGATATGCTAGAGTGATTTATTCCAACCAAGCTTTCAGAGGTTTCTAGTTATCCATCTAAGGTAATTTCTATTGAACCCTTAGCTCCTTTAGATGATCATTCCAATAGTTGTCAATAATGCTCCAATTATTGATGGAGAATATCTTGGCTATTATGAACTTGGTTCGCCCACTCCTTTCATTGTTATGTTGCTAGGAATCATCCTAGAATAGGGTTGGCATCCCCTCCCTTACTTCCCAAATTATGTGATGATAGACCAAATCACTATCCCTCCAGGAAGTGTTACAAACTAGAGATCATCTGCTGGTGTCTCCCATGATCATCCTATCCCCTACAATTCTAGTGGCATATTTGTCCCTCAAAACTTTTCCCCACAAATCATTCTTTCCTTTCAACAATCTCCACTTGCTTTTCCCTCCCATGGCCCTACTTATAACTTGAAGGTCTCTAATTTCCAATCCTCCCAGAGATTTAGGTAACCAGATCCTATCACAGGGCACCAAATCCCACTCTTCCTCATTATTCAACCCTCCCCAAATTATATCTCTTTGGAGGCATGTGATGGCTTTGATCATTTTAGTAGGCATAGCCAAGGCTTAGAAACAATATTGAGGCATGGATTGAAGGAATAATTTGATTAGAAGAACCCACCTTGCCAAAGAGAGAAAATGAAAGGTCCTTCATGTTCTAACTTGCCACCTAGAATTTCTTCCCACGGAACATTATTGTTCAAGTTCTCGATCAATGGGACCCCTAGGTACTTAAAGGACCAATTGCCTCTTTGAAAACCTAGATTTTGGAAGATGTTAACTTGGATATTTATGTGGGTGTTGAAGAAGAAAGCTTGAGATTTTGCATGGTTGATCTAGGCCTCCTGAAGCCTATAAGAAGGTATCCAATATGTTTTAGCTCTGTAGCCTCTTTTATGTTGGTTTTTGAAGACAACTTCTCATTAATGTTAGCCACTTGATACAAGATCTGGTTTTATATTTTTTCCCTTATATTTTTTGTTTTCCTTTACTTTTTATTTATTTATTTTTCCACTTATTTTTTATTATTATTATTATTATTATTATTATTATTATTATTATTATTATTATTATTATGAGTTTGTTTACAATGGTGCATATTTTTAAGGTTTATTTTTGCAACTGTACTGGTTGTTAGGCCATGATTTCAAACAAGGTATAATTTTGACCTCAAAAAAGAACTAGCAACACCACTTTTCAATTTGGGGATCAATTTTAAGATTTTTGTTCACAATGGTACCAATTATCAAGGCCATGGTTTCAATAAAGTTGTAATTTTAGCCTAAAAAAATGGTGATACTTTGAGCACCACTTTTTTATTTGGGGGTCGATTTTAAAGTTTTTATCTACAATGATATTTGTTGTGAAGGTCGCGATTTCAATCAAGTTGCAATTGGTGCTACTAGTAGCACCACTTTTTGGAAATGAAGGTAGAAACAACCACTAATTAATATGACCTCTAAAAATTAGAACTCTTGAGGGTTCTGATCAAGTAGGTAACTACTTTTGTTTTGTGGATGATGATTATTGTGCAAGTTCCATCCCTAATTTATTTTGGTTCCAATGAAAATAGTCTTGCTATACATATTTTAGAATTTACACTTAAAAAAGTAATACATCCTTATGGACATGACATATAGCCCAACAATTCACCTCACTATGTATATCGATTGACTTGATGGTGTGCTCCTATATTTTTTTTCCAACTTTCTAACCTATTTTATTTTCTAGATTGCATTCATATATAATGGTATGGAGATTTTGCTACATTACATGCTTGAGCTCATATTAGTTGTTCATGAGCAATTTACTTATTTCTATTTTTCCTAAGAACTATCCCATTGGTGTAGAAAATGGAGAATTAACTTTATCTTTGTTGGTACAGGTAGATAACCGCATAGGAGATGAGGATCTGAGAGCAGTGGTGGTGTCTAAAGACACTATTGCACTAAAGCACAAGCACACCCCATGAGAGCACAAAAGATCTCTCCCACTGATGATAGACTGATCCATAAGGATTCTTTATAAATTTGTTTGGTCATGGACCAAACCAACAATCACAGGATTGCATCAGTTGCAACTTTCCATAAAATGTGGATCTGGGATCTGAAGTGGAAACTATCAACCAATAGTTTAGTCAGCAGTCGACCCAAAGAATTGGTCAACTCCCTTAACTGAAAAGGTGAGGTTTATGATGGAACCCAATGTTCCAACAACCCCTAGTAAAATCATCTTGGAGCAAAAAAAATTGCAAAGCATATAACTTCCCCCCCCCCCCTGAATTTGTTCCGAGTACAAAAGATTATCAACATGTTACAAAAACACTCATGAAGAAGTCTGAACATTGTCACCATCAACGTTGATCAAGGAAAAAATTCATTCATCCATTGAAAACTAGTTACAAAAATATTGTCCAAACACACTCCCTGTCGGTCAGTCGACTAACCAACAATATATCATAGGCCAGTCGATCAGTCGACTAGACAAAAAGCACACCAAGATAATTAGTCTTTGTCAATGTAGACATTCTCTGTATCCAAACAGTTTTTGTATTAGATCCAATAAGCAATAGTATAGCTCCAACAAAAAAATTGAACATGGTTCGGTCGGTCTCATCAAGTCCAAGTCGATTCGACAAGAAATAGCTGAGTCAACAAGAAGACATCAATTGGGTTTACACAACAACAACTTCAATTACTCCCCACATTTAAACACAATTGAACGATCGATAAGTATCAACAATAGATCTTGTCAAAAACACCAGTTGATGGACAAATCAGTTGAAAACTCCAATCGATTTTCAGCTCTGGTCAAACCTCGGTCGACCAATATCGCAGTCGAACTCTAGTTGACTGTTATGTAGATCCTCGGTTGATCGTGACTAAGGAAATCAATAATGAAGAGGAACATTGCATGACTGTATAATTGATGATATATGATGATACAATGTCCTCAAACATTTGTTTAGGTTCTTCCATGACCATTCATCAATCCAACTAGAGTCTATCCTAGTAGTTTGTACTCATCCATGGTTTTGAATTTCATGTCTCTTCTACAAATATATGAAAGAACGATTTTCATTCCTTCAATTTTTATGGCAAGGATGATGATAGGGAACATATTTATGTTCTATATAATCAAAGTAAGTAGCCTCGGGGTCAGGTTCACTTACAGGAGTAGAATGCCCCGATATATCAACAACAATGTCATCTGCAACGACTTTCTCAAATTTTGGCATGTTAGGAACAACCATCTCATTAATCTGTTCAACACAATCAACAATAGATTTCTCTTCTGGAAAACCAATCTGAACTCCTCCTGCAAAAAATAAGACTTCTTTGGTTGTAGTAAGGCTAGGTGTATCCAAGGAGGAAACAACAATATCATATCCAAGACCTGTTCTTGGTGACTTCATCTCAGGCGTAATAGGAACAACAATACATTGTCCATTCCTCCCAAGTCCTCCTTCGGTGTATCCCATCTTGCTCAACATTCGGGACCCAATACCTGTAGTGTGTTTTTCAATGTTGGGAGAAACAACACAATCATCAATATTCATACAAACATCTAGACTACAATCGAAAGTAGCAAGGGTGGAAGAAACAATAGGTGAGTTTGGCATCTCAACAACAACAATATTCCTCTCAACATTATGTAGTCAGTGAATTGCATCTTCAAGGTTTTGTTTGCAGTCCTACAAGCCCTGAATAGTTACATCCTTCTTGGTTGGCTGCAACAATATGGCTACATAATTTTCCTTCAAAGCATGATATTCATCAAATAGGCAGTTGTTATCATCTTGAAGAGGAGCAACTTCTTCACAAAGCTCATCAACAAAGGCCTGTAAGTGGTATCGACCTTAACAAGTAAAAAGTTGAGACATAGTTGAGTCTAATAATCTATGGCCAAGTCAAACTATATCCCAATAGAAACCACCAATGGGTCAACTGGACTTTTCCCACACGATCCAATTGAAAAAAGAGATCGATTATGGTCGTCATCTAGTCGAGTGAGGTTGAGTCGATGACTCCATTTTCTCAATTGTGGTTGATTCCTTCTATTTGAACAAATTCACACAGAGAACCAAAATACCCTAGAAAAAATATGCACAGCACGACTATGTAACAACAGTTGCAGGCAAGTAACATATTCCATGATGTATGCAATTGATGGATCCATAAACAATATTCTCCAAGTCAATGCACCAACACAAGCCCAATCGTGGAAAAAAATAGGGTATCATGCCAAAAGGATCAAAGACGCCTCACAACACTTTAACATAGATCAAACCATAATAACTTCCCAATGTCTACAACGGTATTGGATGTGAAGGCCACAATGTCAATCAAGTTGTATTTTTAAACCCCCTAAAAAAATTGGTGCTACTAATAGCACCACTTTTTGAAATGGAGGTAAAAACAACCACTAAATATGACCTCTAAAAATGAGAACTCTTGAGGGTTTTTATCAAATAGATAACTACATTAGTTCTGTGGATGATGATTATTGTACAAGTTCCATCCCTAATTTATCTTGGCTCCAATGAAAATAGTCTTGATACACATGTTTTTAGAAAAAGTTATAGTTCCTTATGGACATGACATGTAACCCACCAATTCACCTCACTATGTATATGTATAGTATACACTAGTTGTCTTGATGATGAACTCATATACTTTTTGTCCAACTTTCCAACTTATTTTATTTTCTAGATTACATTCATATATAATGGCACAGAGCTTTAACTGCATTACATGCTTGAGCTCCTATTAGTTGTTCATGAGAAATTTCCTTATTTCCTATTAGTTGTTCATGAGAAATTTCGTTGTTTCTATTTTTCATAAGAACTATCCCATTGGCGTAGAAAATGGAGAATTAACTTTAGTTTTGCAAAATTATTCCTTGGGCCTTTACATTTTTTTGAGAAGGGCTAAGTTTATCTTAATGTTTTTTAAAGAAAACATCTTATGTTTCATTAAAGATACATCTTAAAGGCTTGGATTATTTAGTCATAGTAATGATATTGGGTGTCATTTCTCTCTTTGCATTCCGCAAATAATACATTTATAATACATCTGGGTTCTATGCCTTAGGCAATGCCAGTTATATACACCGTCCTCCAGGCAAAATTACTCCTTTATAATGCAAATATTTAATCACTGAAGCTAATGAAAGGGTTAAGTATGACCTTTTTCCAAAGAAAAATTATCTCAAATTTATATAGAGTATAAATTTGTTTACAAATCAGAAAATAGTTCTTGAGCGAAACCAACAGAACAGCCTAATGTACATGAAATTGGCAGTTCCGGATATAAAGACAAAAGGCTCGGAAAACTGATCAAAACAAAATAAAATCAGCTTAAAACTGTAAGAGGCATAAATTTCTGTGTAGGTGGCTAGAAATCAGCTATCACTCAACAAAGACCTCGCCCTACTCACACTTCAAAGATGTTAAGGAACAAATGAGGGCTTTCTTCCCCATTTTCCCAGTGATAAATCGAAAGCCTTCCTTCAATTTATTTAAGTGCCCTCTTTGAAAGTGTGTCAGCCTCTTTATTATGATCCCTATAAATATGCTGGAAACTAATATCTTTAAAAAAATTTGCCAAATCCTTTGTTTTTTGTTTCCAGCAATCAATGTTCACCACTTGGAGGTTACCCTTTTGATTAATCCAGTAGATAATAAATTTCGAATCCCCAAGGATTTGTAATTTTTTGATCGACCAGATTGTTTCTAGGGTGAGATTTGCCCACAACCCCATGAGTTCTTCCTTTGTATTTGATCCAGCTCCGCAATTTATGAACCACTTTGTAATCCTCGACGAATGGGTCTTGAAAAAACCGCCTGCTTCGCAACAATTACCATTTGACTACGCTGCACCATCAAAACAAGCCAAAGTGTATCCCTCAGCCTAAGATATCTCACATACTCTCTTTGGGAAGACTTTTGGTGTAGCCGGCAGCCAGGAGAAAGAATCCACAATCCTGTGAACTACAGAGAAAAGAGAGGGGGAGCGATCTTCAAAAATCATCTTGTTTCTCTCAATCCATAAATGCCATCAAGAAAGGGTAGCCAAACTAATTGGGACTGATTTTTCAAAAGGCCACACATTAAAATAGTCTAAGATTGTGGGTCCATTCCATTGAATTTTTATAGAAAAATGAAAGTGCAAGCGCTGCCAAAATGCCTTTGTGAAGATGCAATGGATTAAAATATGATGAATGTCTTCTGAGTGGTAATTGCAGAGTTTACACACCCTCGGACCTTCCCAACCTTTCTTCTGGAGCTCCTCCCAGGTAAGGACTTTTTCTTTTGCTGATAGCCATATGAAAAGTTTAATTTTGAGTTGTAATGGCCACTTCCACAAACTTTGAATCCAAACGTTTTCATAGTCGTAGTCTAGCGGATGAAGAAGAGTGTTATAAATATTTTTAACGGTTAGGACACCTGATGCGTCCCCTCCCACCCACATAAGAGAATATGTCTCATTCTTAAGAAATATACCAACACTCCTTAAAGATTTAATAAAGAGGTTCCATTCAATATCAGCCTCTTTGCTTAGTCCCAGCATCTTACTGCTTAGCCATCTATCCAGAAAAAGGAAGTTGCGAGCAGGGTCTCTCGCTTGTGCCAGCCACAATATATTTAAATTTTTTAGTTGGGATTGCAGATTTTATGAAAGTATGGAGCGATCCTCCATCCCAATGATCTTTTCCCTACCAATTGAAATAGCAGAACTTGAACCGGGCCTCCATCTCAGCCAATGGAGAATCACAAAAAACGTTTTGGTCAGACCCTTCCAGAAACTAGACGCACGCTGCTGAAAATGAGAAGACTCTCGAATCCATTCAAAAACTAGTGTGTTACCCAAATATTTATCTATAATGATTCGATTCCAAATAATATAGTGAGTAAGCTCCCTCCACAAAGTGTTTTCCAGTAAAACTGTGTTGAAGAGTGTAACATTTTTGAGCCCCCATCCCCCTACCCTTTTTGGTCTTGATAGGATATCCCATCTGCACAGATGGAAATAGTGTTTTTCAACTTGCCCACTCCACAGGAAGGTAAAGGAAAGCTTGCACAGTTTGGACAAGATATTACAGGGAATCCTCTCCAAATACATCCAGAAGACAGATAGACTCTTTAGCACTGAGTTGACCAGGAAAAAACACCCTCCAAGCGACAACCACTTATTACACCAAAGCCCGATTTTTCTTTCAAATTTAGCCACCAGCCAACACCAATCTTCGGATTTTGATACACCCAGTTTTAGATGATAACCAAGGTACTTGAAACCCACACTCAAATTAGCAAAGGTAAAGGGAATATATTCTTTTAGAAGAATGAGCTCAACTTCCTCGAGCCCCCAATAATGAGTAGTGGATTTTGTAAAATTTATGCAAAGACCCGAAGCAGAACAAAAAGCCAGGAGAATGTCTAGGATCACTATCCACTCTGAAGGATCAGCCTTTGACATTAAAAGAACATCATCAACAAACTTTAGATGAACACTTTTTAATAACTTTGAAACCTTTATACCTGAAATAAGATGATCAGAGATGCTTTTGGATAGCATCAAGTTGAGCCCTTCCATTATCATAATAAACAAATATGGGGAAAGAGGGCATCCCTGGAGAAGCCCCCTCCCACTCTTGAAAAACGTTTTCGCCTCACCATTTATCAACACTACAAAATTTTCACTAGTTACACAAGACATAACCCAATCAGTTAGCTTAACTCCAAAGCCTACTGTGAGCAAGATCAGCCTTAAGTACTCCCAGTCTATGTTGTCATAGGCTTTTTTAAGATCCATCTTCAAAACCAGTGACTTTAAATTCTTCTTTTTCATGTTGTGGAGGCTTTCATGGGCCGCACCGATAGCATCATGAATTCTTCTTCCCTTCAGGAATCCCAGTTGTTCTACATAGAGACACCTTTCTAAAACTGACTTAATCTGATTTGCAAGAATTTTTGAGATCACCTTAAAAATAAGGTTACATAAAGTGATTGGGTGATAATCGTTTAAAGAGGCCGGGTTATTTTCCTTTGAGATCAAGGCCAAGAAGGTGGAGTTTAAGATTCTACAAAGCTTACCTTTTCTTCGCAAATCCTCCACCATCTGAAGAAGGTTATCTCCCACAAGATCAAAGAAGAAGATAAAAAACTCAGTATTCCACCCATCAGGGTTTGGGCTTCTCTCTTTTTTGAATTGTTCAAGTATCGCTTTTAATTCCAGCAAAGCGATAGGTTTAAAGAGATCATCAACTTCCTCCTCAATAACCATTTTGGGATAGACGCTAGTGATATTGGTTACCTCATTTAAGTTGGGTCTTTCTTTGGCTTTGGAGAACTATTCAAAATAAAAGGTTGCTTCCTCTTTGATCGCTTCCTGGTCAGATAGATTGATTCCATTGTCTTTTGAAATCGCTCAAACATGCTTTCAATTTCTGTTATAACTAGCCACCTTGTGGAAGAATTTTGAGTTGGAATATCCACTCTGTAACCACATAGCTCTGCTACACAATCTCCAAATATTCTCCTCCCCACAAAGAAGGGTGTTTCTATTGCATTCCATCTCACGAAGGTACCTTTCCTCCTCCATGGATAAGGAGGTATCGGCAGATTTTTGTATGAGAAAATCAATTTCGAATTCTAGCTTTCCCATCATAAACTTTTCTTTCTCCTTTAAATATTTTAACCAAAATTTAGTTTGCGATTTGAGTTCCTTTAGTTTCCACACAATACGCAGTTGAACATTATCTTCCCGCAGAAATCATGGATCCTTCCAGACGCTATGGACTAACTTAATCAAATTAGGATACAGTAGCCAATGGTCATAAAACTTGAAAGGAAACGCTTTGTACAAAGGAGGTATTTCCAGTTGAAATAGAATGGGGGCATGATCTGACATGAAGGGAAATTCCACCCAAGATCTAGATAAACTTTCCAAATTCAAAAGACCTTCAGAAACAAAAAACCTGTCAAGTCGTCTAGCAATCACTTCAGAGCCGGAACGCCCATTTCGCCAGGTGGGGACCAGCTTGGTCAACTTGACATAAACCAACTTCTTTGAAGTAAAAAGGTCTCTGTAAAAAACTTCATTTGAACCAGACATGAAAGGAACTCCCCAATTCTCATCTGCAGATAAAATGAAGTTCAATTCACTGGCTAAAATAAGATTCAGAGTGGAGAGAATACTAATGTTTGCTAAGGAGTTCCAAAACTGCTTACAGTCATTACATGGCCCATAAACATTAAGAAAATCCATCTCCTGGTTAGTAGATAAGCTTCGACCAACTAACAAAATACCTCCAATCGTCAGGAAAGGAGCCAGGTAGAAACAATAAGGGTCCCAAGCGGCCAACAATCCTCCTGAATTTCCAATGGAGTTTACAATAGACGAGACCCAAGAAGGGTGAAATTTATGCAAGAAATCTCTATATTTATGTTCATTAGAGAGGGTCTCTTGAAGAAAAACAATATCGGGCCATGTACAATCTAACAATCTATGAAAAGAGGAAGCTTTGAGAGTGCCTCCAATCGCTCGAACATTCAAAGAGAGAATTAACATCACTTGGTCCTCGCGAGGGCCTTCAATGCTCTAAGGGTCCTTCCATCCTGAGAAGGATTTATAGTATCAGTAGTTTGAGATACTAAACTCACCTGTTTCTTTCTAGATCTTCATTTCTTTAAGGGGGAGAGCTCAAAACCAATACCTCGTGACCAAGCATATGCCTTACTCCCTTTGCCAGGACAGTGAGAAGATGAGGTGCTAGTCTTCGTTGAAGGATCTATGAGCTCCTTTCCTCGATAGATGGGTAACAGTACAAAGTTTACTGGTATATTTGGATAGGGAGATAAATAATTCAGTAGAGAAGAGAGGCTAGTGTCATCCTCCTCTGCCTCCCTGTAGCCTGGCAAACTCGGGGGGGAGCCAATCGGTTCCAAGGAAGAGGAGGGGGGGCGAGGGTGTCTAACCGGAGATGAAATAAGGGAGGGGCTCAAGTGGGTGGAAGGGTTAGGCTTCAGCGAGGTTTCTAAAACCAAGGGAAGGGACCCAACTGTAGGGAGGTCAAGAGGGTTTGGAAGGGAGGGATCAGGAGAACAGGGTTCTAAGGGAGAGTTTGCATCTTCAGGGACGATGGCCTTTGTACAGGTAGAAGCAGAAATCCAATGAGAGTTGTTTAAAGATTCCTTCTCAAAGGTCAGGGAGTTAAAAAAGAGAGGGCAAAGAGTTTTAAGCTTTCCCGAAAGTGACTCATCTTGCTCCTGCAATGAAGAGGAAGAAATTTTAGTGGGAATCTCCATAAATTTTAGAGAGGGATCTTCATCCACATAGTCTGGAGGGTTTAGTTGTAGATCAGATTCTTCAGAGAGTTCGACTGAAACCTTCCCAGGGCATTCACGACGGAGGTGACCCGTTATGCGGCAATGGTTGCAACAGAAGGGCAACCTAAGATAGTCTAGAGGTTGTGTTATCTTTTGCCCTCTCCATTCGATCTCAAGGGTTTCTGGTAAGCCATCGAAAAGGTCCATCTCAACATGATCTCTATCCATCTTTCTCTCAGGACCAACAAATAGCTTTGAATCTAGAGCAATGAATTTTCCCAGTCAATCACCAATAGCTCGTAAGGCTCCTTCATTCCAGAGGAATAAGGGAAGACCCAGTAGAAGAACCCAAAGATGCCTATACTGAAAATAGTCAGTATCGGGATTAAAAGTGATCCTCCAACACTTAATCATGAGACTACTTCCACCATAAACCCACAGAGAACTCAGTAAAAGAGAAACGTCCTCTGGTGACTTGCAGATAAAACCGAGCCACCCTTTATTGAAATAGAGGATCTCGGGGGAATAACCAATGAGAGGAGTCCATTGTTTTTTGATCCAGTCCTCCAGTGGTTGGTTGCTCAACATTCTATAAGAGATTCGACCCATGATACCATAGAGCATCATTTTGCATGTATCCTCTAAGCCCACATCGTTGCCCAATACCATGCGCTTAGACTTTCTATTTTATTTCCATGACTTTCGATTGAAGAAAGAAGACTGTACCGTAGTAGCAAGGATCCTGTGAACCCCTAGAGGAGAAAAGAGGTTTGAATGACCTGGGAGTATAGTGGAAGAAAGAGGCTTAGATATGAGGGCTTCAGTAGGTGGAGGGATTGTCTCTGAGGACCTGGCAACTTTCAGAGAAGGAGAAGATAGATTACCGGGTGATTACTCTCCAGAGAGTCAACCTTTTCAAAGAGCCCCACTTGCCTCCAGGTATCCTCATCAGTTGGGATCATGAGGTTCTTTATATTTATTTCCATTTCATTTAAGGAGCAAGTACCCATCCAGACCCACCAACACCCGCACCAACGACACTGATAGGAAACTCATAAACCAAGAGGTAAAAAAAAAGAGAGGATTGAGACTCCTGGGGTCAACCTCAGTTTTTTTAAGCACCAGAATAAAACCTAGACAAAAATACAAGCCCGGGACATAAGGGGACAAAGAAGACAAGAGAGAAAATGAAAGGAGGACACTAGGAAACAGGACCAGTGTTAAAAGCAAGAGCAGACAAGGACTGAGAGTAAAACAAGTCAGATATCGAGCTAATCTCGGATGCTAGTCAATACAACTGTAAGGAAATAGAGACTAGGTTCAAAAAATCCTGCCGAAAAAAGCTCTTGATTCCCGAAAGAAAACTCTCCTTGTTCACCTCCATTCTCTTGGTTCACCTCCATGCAAGCTTCAACCCACAATTTGCATTATCTGGGTTGTTCACAAAACAATTTGAATTGATCTAGTCATAGCCTAATATATCCCAAGGATGCATCATCCTTCTCATGTATCAATAACGAGAACGAGGGCACTATTCAATCCATTTTCACTCGTCAAAAGTGAAAAGTATAGATCCAGAAAATCCACCCCAAAATTGGAATTTTTAAGCTTCAATAGCTTTGTCATTGATGTAAGTGGAACTTTGATATCTTGCAAGTTTTAAGAAAAAGCCTTTTACATGGAGGTTTTAAAATAGAAATTTAGAAAAAATATGTTTCCTTAAGGTTTACTTTTACTTTCGAAAATCATAAGTGAAATCTTGTTTGCAATGCATATATATTTTCCTTTCTGCAAAGTTAGTGATAATACATCCTCTCCCACAAAGGTCATGGATTGTAATTAAAGCATAGATTCCCATAACAATTGTGACCTTATGATTGCCTATTTTAAGGCAAAAGAGAGAACGAAGAAGAGACATTCATGTTTTTTGGTATTGGTTGTCGTCTTTTGGTTGTAAAGGTATAGATATTCATTGTTTGTGTACCATTTTTTAAGCTTTTAATTCTAGGTTTCTAATCACAAAAGCATAAAGAATCAAGCGACCTTTATTTCTATAGTAGAAATAATTTCCCCTAGAATTTTATCAATGGTAGAAGATGAACTTGTGATGTCGTCATCCCTCAAGGTTCTTTGTACTTGGAAGAGATGGAGAAATTCCTTTCTCACATTGTGTTGTTATACAACAACACTGTGAATAGGGTGATTGATTCATCTAATGTGTATTTCTTTAATTTCATGTTATTGTTGTGAAGATTCTCTCGTTATGATTGCCTTTATGAGAACTATAACTTATATTCTCAAATGTGTATTTAGTAGGGTTCTTTCACCATGGATTACCTTATTAAATTTGTTTTATGCACTGGTGTTAATTGGAAGTGGTTTTTCCCCCCCTTTTAACAATGTGATATTTTAAAAACAAAATGGACTCCATGGCCCAATTAATACATAAACCAACCATTTTTGTCTAAATCTGATTTGGATGATCAATTACATAACCTTATCTTCATCATTCCCACTAAACTCCATTGCAATATTTAGAGTACATGAGCCTTATGGTAAATTTGAACTAGTTTATGGATACTTCCTTTGGGTAAAAAAAACATTGACCCTAAAGCAAGAGAGGGATGGTCATTGATAGAGGCATTGCTTTGATACCTTTTGAGTACTCCTACAATATTTCCCTTCAATGTTAATATCCCAAAGGGTGGATCTTGGTGTTAAAAGTGGTAATCTATCCTTAAATACTATTTGAAGGAAAAATGTCATGATAGTAAAAGGTCATTTATCCTTGAATCCTATCTCATGGAAAAATGTCATGCCAGGAAATGAGAACACATGGTTTATTGAATTCTAGTTTGTATGGAAGTGTGTCCAAATTAAAACAATTTTTCTACTCTAAGAGAAATGAAATGATGTTATATTTAGTTAAACCCATACAATTTGTTTTTACTTTCTAGAGATTGTGGCTATATGTATTAATCTATCCTAACAAATTACTAATAAGGTCTAAGATGGATATGTCCCATTTTCTCCATCTTCTAGGTTATTGTGCAAGAACTCCTTGAACCATACGCCAAGATTTTCCTACAAATTTGTTCATCCCCTTGATCTGATCCCAATAATCACAATGCAATGTTGATTGATGTTGGCACAAAGCAAGCCAATCTATGAGGGATTGTCATAAATTTTTGACAAATTCGGGATTGTAGCTATGTCCCATGCATCAGAATGACATGTTTTTGATGGTGGCATTAGTGATCTCAAACACATAGAAGCACTCAAAGTAGGAGAATGATGGGTGGGAAGTAAATACACTAAACCTAGAGCTGTTGACTTAGGGATGAGGAAGATATTTGAATAATGATAAATATGGTCAACATGCCATAAGTTTGATCATCAAAACCCCTTCAATGTCTACTTTTGGATTTTGATAATCATACTCTTTATTTTTGTACTTGGGAGGAAGATAGATTTAAATTTTGGACTCTTGAACTTTATTTTCATAATTATGGCATTATGAAACTTTTATGATAGTGGTTTGCTTATCTAGATGTGAATACATTTAGTTGTTCTATGGTGAAAAGAAAAATTAAAAAAGTATGGAATAACATCTACAATGTACAAACAAACACAACATTGAATAAGGGCCAGAATAAGACATTCTAGAGATGACAAAACAACTATAGAAATAACAAAGACAATAATATGAAATGTCTTTCAAGGAACCTCATCATATTCTACAAACATTATTAGCATGGATCAATATTTATACAGATTATGTTTACATGAAAACCACATTTTTAAGCAATGAAAACTTAAATGATTGAGAATGATACAAATATTTATTAACTAGATGTCAATGACACTCTAGAACTTGTAGAACATAATCTTAAGTGAAACACCAAGAGTGACTGTAGTTAAAATTATGAAACACTAAGACCTGTAAAACACAATCTTATGAAACACTAAAAAGGGGTACATGAGATTATTTTCTACATTAATTGGTAATAAAATTGGTGTAAAGGTGATCTAGGTGGATATCGGTGGCCACCCACCTTTTCCAATGGGCTCAAAACAGCTTTATGGCAATTTTGGCAATTTACTATTTTTAGCAGGTTTTAACTTCCCGGGCCATTTTGAGGGACTAAATGAAGGTTTTTAGAGATAGAGGTTCTATATGATATCTGAAGGCATCATTGATCCCCCAAAATGAATCTCCTCGACGATACCTTTCCAACGAGCTATTACACGCCTAAAACGGAGATCGTATGCAAAAGTTACGACCCCGGGAAGTTGATGCACCAACTTACCCAAACGGGGCCCACATGACTTTTGGCGCTTCATCTCCTAGGGTTAGGTTTTTGGATGTATAGGAATTTTGGCATTCCCGTTTATTGTAAAAGGGCCTTCAGAGCCTCATTGTAACCATCTTCTTGCGAATGCGAGTAGCCGTCACATCTCTTCTCAGAGATAAGCTGCCACCATTCTAGTGAGTCTTTCACTTTGTATTTTTATAGTCCCTGTACATTTCTCTGATGAATAGAAATCGTGTATCACTGTATATCTATGTTTATGGTTGCATCTCTGATACATTTATGTTATATTATTGAATGTTTTCAATATCTCTGTGCATTTCTTTATTATATCTCTGCTCTCATTTCGTGCCGAAAATAATCCGGATCAAAAGGGTAATGAAGGAGCCCTATGGGAGCGTTATATAGCTAGACAAAGAAGAAGCCACATCATGTTAGAATTAAATAGGAAGTAGGTGAGTTAGTATGGTCAAAAAATCATTTAGGTAAATACACTCCTTGGATAGGATATAAATCCATGCTTGTGTTTAAGAGGCTTGAAGACATCCAATGGTGGTGGAAACCACCATGGAAGATCAAGTCCCTTATGAAAGAAATAATTTTCATGTGGTTGGATATCTTGAACAAAGGTTCTTACATGGTAATTTCTCTAGAAGAGAAGCATGCAAGGGCTTAGTAGATGTGCCTTGTGTAAGGAAAATGAGGAAACATTGAGTCACCTATTGATATCTTATGATTATGATAAAAGGATAATATAAAAGGAGTTAGATGAGAGTGGAAAATAGATTCAATAGTAGATTGTCTCAAAAACTGGTAGATGAAGTGATAACTAAAATATTTCAAGGATTTTCCATTGATTGTCGCCTAGGGCACCTAGCCCACTAGGAATGTAGGCAATTTCCAAGAAATACACATCCCTCCTTTTCAATGTGCCACTGAAAGAAAAACTATATTTGAGATAGGTACAAGTCCTATCCTAAGGTCTATGGTCAAAGGAAAATCTCCCTAGCCCCTGTTGACAAGTTGGGGGCATGGGGCTATTTCAGTGGACCTTGCCAAGGATCTCCTCCAAGATATGGGGCAGGAGGAATCCTCTATTTGAAGGATATCCATTTTATAAGGTTCAAGGTAAGTTTGGGAAGGGGACAAATAAATGTGTGAGTTTCTTTCTCTGAAATTGTTATTAATGGTAGCTTCCCTAAAGAGGATCTCAAATCTTCAAATATTAGATGATTCCATGATAATAATAAAATGGATGAAGGAAGAATACAATGTGAAAATTTTGGTTTTAAGGCCCATTTATGAGGAAGTAAATCATTTTGAAGTTGTGCTCAATGCCATCCCTTTCTTCCATGTGCACAAAGAGATTAACAACAAAGTTGACTACCTTTCCAAAGAAGGTCTTCTAGTGGATGTTGGATCTTTGATAGTGTTGGAATCCAAGGATGAATAAATGCTCGAATATGCCCTATCATTTCATGTCTAAACAACTTATTGGGTCTTGTTCATGATGGTATTTTTATTCTACTGGGTTAGAGTGTGTGCAGTAGCTCACTACACTTTTATCTCTATACTTTGATATTTGATAATTCTGTATTGGCACATTGTGTATTGTCTTGAACATTCTAAAAAGGATCATGTATTAGGTTTATAAACATTTTGATACTTTTAACAACTTTTATAGCTGATAGTATATGCATTTTTGAGCTAAATGTGGTGATCAGGTCTTATGATGACTCCAACATGACCCTTTTTGTGTTTTTATGCTTTGGAGAACATATTTTTGGATGGTTTTGAATTGCAATATATGTGATTTCTCTTTTTCTCAAATAGAATTTAAGATTTTAAAAAAGAATGAAATTGGTGGAAACACTGCTATTTGAATTTATATTTGAAGGAAGAGTAAGTTGAAGACAAAACCTAGAAAAAAATATTGTTTAAGATGGGGAAATCCAAAAAGTAAGGCATCCTGCTATGGATAGCAATTCCGGAAACACCATTCACTATCTTAAGAAATATAAGTAGAGGAAAGTAAAATCTATATAACATGTTGAACAACAAAATTTCTATGAAAATATTTTTGTTGATAAACACATCGAAAGCACCTCATGGCCTAGTTCAACATTTGAGAAAAAATTCTTCATTTCAATCAGTACAGTGAACAAAGAGAAGAATGGGTTTCTTTTTAAATAAAAAATGGAAGAACATAACATTTCCATTGATCCTTGTGAGTTAAGTGCTAGTTTGTTGATTTTAATTAGCGACAGGAGAGGTTGCAAATGGAGATAAAGGGTGGTACTTCCCTATACCCCATTAATTTTTAGTAGTGATGATTATAATTTGTATTGATTACTTTATGTAACAACCCTCCTAGCTAAGGACAACTACTCTGTCAACAGGTGCAAATTTTTTTTATTTTTTTTTTTCGTTTGTTAAAGTGTGTGCGCGCTTGTGGAAGAAACAACCCCCTCGACTCTACATCACCACTCGAACCAACAAGACGCAGTGAGGAGAACACAATCAAGATGACCCGACATATCACAGTGACAACAAGAATAAACGCCCCTTGACACAAGGCGTGCAACTAGCAGCAGTAAGCAGAAAAGGACTCCAAGGGTTAGGTACAGTATTGTCACAGAAATGAAGGAACCCGACAGTAGAGTCGCAGTAGTGGAACTGTGCCTTTAAACAGCCCAAGACTACTGATACGGCTCAGAGTGTGTCGCAAGAGTGGAACTGTGCCTTTAAACAGCCCGAGACTCTTGATACGGCACTGGATTCCTTCCAACAGATTTACATACAAACAAAATACTAAGATACCAGAGGTGTCTATATCCCGCCCGACACGAACAGACTACGCAAAACAATACCATCGTGTGTTGCAAATCAGGGACAATCAAGAGCTATACAGGAGACGCAAGTCTGGAGGACTCTAATAACGACCCACTCCTATTGAGACCCGAAGACATCAATCAGGATCAAAAGCTCCATTAATTATTATCAATCTGCGGAGACTTTATTCTGAGGTACTACCAATAATTTCAACCCCCCCAACATTTTGTTATAAGGTCAGTAGGCACTATTTCAGGGACAAGCAGGAAGCACAAGCGCATTGCATTTTTCTGTAATTGCCATAATTGCGCAATGATATCATACCCTAAGGGTAAACCCTTGAACATTTACAACCTCCATAATAACTTGCCCATCCTGCCAATTTACCATATTTGTGATAACCTTACAAAATAAAAGCAGTGCATTTTAAACATCGTCATTAGTATTCCATTTAACAATATTGACATCACAATTTGACATCATCCTAAACACTCAAATTAGGCCAATAATAACATTGTGATCTAAACATTATTACCATATTGTAATAACCTTACAAATAATAGCAGAGCAATTTAACATCGTCATTAGTAATTCCATTCAACAGTACTGACATCGCAATTCGACATCATCATAAACATTTAAATTAAGCCAATAATAACCTTGCAATTCAACTATCATTAACCCTCCCTATAAATAATATTAATATTGCAATTAAACAATAAGTAAACCATTACTTAAAATTGCGATTCCCCTAAACTTAACATTCCAGTAATTATATGAATATGGCAATTAAAACAAATATTGTAGTTGCACTTTAACTAGTGTTACCTTCGCAGTTTAGCCAATATTAATATTTTTAATATTGTAACTTAATAATGTTAACATTTATATTTCAACAATATTATCATTTGCCTTCAAATTAGACGATATTAAAATTTACGCATATGCCAAGTGTTAAAACTAATAGTTAATATTAACAGCACCAATAACAAGTATGATCATTGCAATTTTAACAAATATTGAATATTCGATTCCACATCATATCAACATAGCAATAATCCTTAAAAAAATGGCCATGACAATAACACTACTTAATGTTCACTGTTTTAAATACCACTCACATAACAAATTGATTAACAATGAAACGAATGTCATTACCTTTACATTCTTAACCTAATCGGAGCGTTCCCTTTTCATTTCAATTATTCCATTAACAAAAAGGTGGTTACATTAACTAAATCATAAAAATTGTTGTTCTTGGTTTCAAGGACCGTACCTTCCCTGTTGCAATTAAAAACAAATAAATCAACTGTATAAAAGTCAACCATATCATTGTTTTTACGATACAATAATATTGTGAAGGGCATAACCCTAATCTTACATTCGAATGCTAACCTAGCAGTGTCTAACCTAAAAATTTGCCAATGAATTACCAACAGTGGGCCTTATGCCAAGCTATCCAGCATAGCAAATAGACAAGTGCAACCCAGATTTACTCCTCCGTCCAATTAAGTTATTATTACCACCGGCAGGGTTACATCGACTTAAATTTGATATCCAACCAACTAGCCGTAAATCTGGATAGGCTTAGAACCATCTTTAATTTAGAACATTTCCCTTAAGGTGAAGAATGACGTGAATAACAAGGCATTTAGGAACATGAACAGGGATTAATGTAAGGCAATTACGAGGCGTTTTTCTTTTTCTCTTTAAATAAAACAATCAACGGCATTTCTACTGCCTTACCGCCAGGTGGAAAGGTGATCACGAAGGTCAAGACTCAAGCGTAATTTCTTACAGCCAAAAGGCCGACATTTCATCTGCTGATCAGCTGACCAATAAAAAAATTACTGCCAAAGAATTTCCTGCCATACGACTGTCAGTTCAGCTAGACTCTGTCACGAAATAAAGACTTACTGCCAGTTCCTTCTACAGCACTTTCGTCAGAAATAAGGGAACAAGGTGAGGTTGGACATTCCATTTCTGCAATTAGACGTTACAGCCGAGAGTCCAGAAGGGGGTTTTAAACAGATCATCAACCTGTTGGTTAACTCCTATTTGGTAACAGCGTGGGCCACTAGCACAGTGGTCTCCTTGTTCTGCCTAAGAACAGTAGATCGCTATGACACGTGTCCGTATAAATGAATAACACCAAAGGAGCCACGCGTTTACCCAGTCGATAAGGAGTGTGGGATAACCTTCGTCCTTATTAAATCCAATTTATGGAAGCCTATACGAGAAACTCAATCTACTCATTATCATAAATTAAAGAAATGGTTACAACGAAAAAATAAACATATTAAATTTTTGTTAAATATTACATCTGAATTATTTGCATAACCGTAATCGCACCTCAGAAAGCAAACTCGTGGATACAAACAATGGAGACATGATTGAGACCACAATTTTTGGGACAGACCAAAAATCTGTTCTCTTCCCAGGGTTTCTAATTAACAATGTAACTAGCATTGGACACAGCCAGAATGCCTAACAAACATAAATAGATATGATTCCACCATTTACTAAAGCTCCACAACCCTAACCCTAACGTTCTCCCTTGAAATTAATTAGTTTCTGGAACAAGCGATTGGGCATTGCAAACGGATTAGGGAAAGACAAAATTTAAGAGATACAACCGTCGATTGGGGATAAACCATTGCAGGGATGGTCCAAAACAACCTCCGTTGGGATTCTTCAACGAACTACAGCGCCCCCTACCGTGTCTGTGTGGAAAACAAAAACGTGGGCATCCCTCCCAGATTTGCAGAGAAACGTAAGAAATGAAAAGTAATGCCATCACATTATCTAATAAACAAACACAACGCCGAGGCACATCCAAGGCATAAAGGAAATGGCTGGTGAAAAAAAAACCGCAAGGACATAATAATTGCTGGTGTAAGTAAGAGGGTTCTCAAAAATTTAAGCGCATCCAGCAACAAGACGTTGACCAGGGTATTGTTTTCACAATAAAAACACGCCCTCTGCAAATGAATATTAAAAACGATGAACAGCCCACATGCAAGGACGACAGCGTACTGCAATTTAAATGTAAGCCCAAAACGAGTGCAGACACAAAAAGGGAAATGAGAACCGCGGCGCAGACATTCTTTTTAAAACAAATCGAAGGGCCCAGCCATGACTAGAACGCCCGTTGTATAAACTGCAACACCCTCAGAAATATGGAACGCCCCCATTCCTATAAGGAAACGCCCATACCCAAAAATAGTACCCATGCACCCAACCAAATACTTGACCATAAACTGAGCCACATAAAACAGAGAACGAAATACCTTACGCCCCATACAAAATTTACCCAGCCCTCAAAACTGTGCCAGTATATAAGGAGGAGGAAAAAAAAGGAAATACTCCTAACCCAACAATATAACAGTAACCCTAAACTAAACTGTTTGTAAAAACGAGAACCTTCAGAGTTTAAGGATGAGATAGGGACATTTTACATCCATACCATCATAATCTCAGCAGTAACTCACCATGCATTCTACTCTACTCAGTTCAGGAACATACCTTTGCCTTATTTGCTTGCCGCGACGATTCCTTGCTCCTGCCGCTCCTACTCCTGCTTGCCGACCGCAACAAACTCACCGGTACCTCCCAGCCAAACTCTAGGGGTACTCTTCTTCCCCCTTAGCCCCCCGAGCCGCAAAGGGGCCACACACAATCAGAGAGTAACTAGCTCCTCAGCTCGCCTCCAAGGTTGAGCTACCACTCAAGTCTGTTGAGGATTCCCAACTCCTACCAGAAATCAGTCAGTCTCTATTCTCTCAGCATAACCATACCAATCTCAGCAAAAAGTCCTCTTCTTCCCCCCTCCTCCTTTCCTTTATTCAGACTCAAACCCTGATTCTTGTTTTTCTTAGGTTTTCCCCCCTTTTTCTCTTTTGACTTTCTTCCTTTTTCTTTTTAGTTTATTTTGTTTATATATTTCATTTTTATTTTTCTTTTTCAAAAATTCAAGGGTATGTGCGCTCATTTTTAAATTCCTT
>ML787776.1:126286-154618 GCA_009831015.1 Picea engelmannii
CGCCAACTGAACTGATTGGTAGACCTCTATAACCCCTGGAGTCAACACTCCGCCAGGTGAACTAGTAGGAGACTAAGGGCTCTAAGGAATAAGGCCCCCGCCTTATTGCGCACCCCTTAGAATCATCGTGAGCGACTGTCGCAATCGGCCCTCACGGCATCGTGGGTCCTCTCGAACTAGGTAATTGTTAACCTACAGTTCAAGCCACGGCGGGAGTGCTAGCAGGTGGTGGCAGGGCTGCTGTCCACCCCTCTCCCTCAACCTCTCTGCAATCGTGTGTGGCCCCTTTACTCCATATGTGAGTCAAGTCGGCAAGCTATCGTCAACCTGCATCACCAATAATCATGTCATAAATGTAGTCATCAAATCATCAAATCAAATGAAACATCATAATAAATATATCAACCCAAAATCACACTCCCTGACTCAGTCCGGAGTCCAAGGGGGTTCTACCGATGCCTCTGCATCCTCAAGGTCAAAAACCCTGCACACTCAATAAAACTGAGTCAATAGCACCCGTCTACATCAAATAGTAACACATCATGTCATCTGTCAATCACATCATAATCAAATATATAAGGTCTAACATCAAAAAGGGTCCAGATCACTTGCAAGCAAGTGTCCTCAAATCATAAGTGTTCTCAGTGCGCCAGAGCGGGATGTTACACTTTATGATTGTAACCTCTTTTATGTAATTTAAGAAATGGTACAAATGAAATTAAAAATATGATCACACATTGTTTACAAATGTAGGAATTATGTAAATCCTTCGGTGAGGAGGGTGCACCGCACCTTTGCTTGAATGACATAGACGAAGACGAGACATGGAAGTTTGGATTTCCTAAGAAACTCGGATGAACAAGAGTTCATGTGGTTGTGTGGGTTGTGAAATGAGTTAGCTATGTTGAATGCACTATGAGAGGGGGGACTTGGCTAAGTGATCCAAGGATGGGGTGCCTAATACCTTCCAAGGTGAGCGTGCCCATTGGTCGCGATCTATGACGATGTGTGCCTAAACACACCATTATTTCCCATCGTGATCCCCAATTATGAACTACAAGTGTTGAATTGTTGTGTTCAATCCTTTGAGAATGCATAACATGCACAAATTTTGGTCACTTCTTTCCACAATTCAACCCACTCACACAACAAGCTCAAACCAAGGCAAGGTTGCCCCTCACCTTGCTACACCATGAAGTCATCCCAAATCAATTTTTTTTGTGGCAACATGACTCCACTACCCACCCCATGGCACATTTATTCAATCTATTGCAATCAAACGTATTTCATGCCACATCCAAGTTTGAGAAGAGTTAAGGGAAATCACCGTGCATCTGGTATTCGCACGTCCAACCAACTCTTCCCTTGTGAATCAAGTTGTGATCAGGTACACAAGTCTGACTTCCTTAGATGAATTCACCTATCTTCTTCATCTTCATCCTCGAATATGAAATGTCCCATTCACTCCAAGTACTACACGTCCAGACAACCTTTGCTCCATTACTTCAATCCCACCTAGTCATGTTGTTGCGTCCACCTCTCCATGCCTCGAAATGATCAAGCTTCACACTCAACCATGTTTCCCAAGGAAATAGAAACACCCATGCCCAAGTGATATTTTCATGTTGCAACCAGCCTATCTATGCAATCCTCCAACCTAAGGAAAGTCCCCAACTCACCTTCTTCCACCTATAAATGTGTTGAACCTGCACAGAATAGATCTAGCTAGAAAATGACATACACAATTTGTAGAGAAAATATTAGAAAAGAGAAGTAGGAGAGAAAGAATGGAAGAATTCTCATTAACTGTATTCCACACTCAAAGACTGAATTATTTACAATAGATATGGGCTACATGAGTAACTAATGCCCCAAAGTAGTGATCTAGAGAGATCTAGACACTCACTGACATGCATTGGAGTGAACTACCACATAGTCCTAGTTATCTGATCCATGCAATCATAAGTTAACTAAGACACATGTGTGGAAGTGAGAGAGACACATGCAATTGTTGGTGATAAAACCGAGGTTTCCATGCATGAGTGACGTCCACTAGTCTAACTGAGTGTATCTGACTCAGAACTGAAGAGGAACACCCTATTTTGTAGGGGAATGTTCTTTAGAGAGAATATTCTCATCTAAGGATTTGTTCTCAACATTGGACTATCAAACTTAGGAAAATAATTCTAGGTGAGTGTGTAATATCTCCAACACCCCCTGAACACTACTAGGTTGTACATGATGAATGAGTCTCAGAAACCAAGGCCATGTTAGGTACCCATTGTACAATGCATATAAGAATGAGACACTAAAAAAATGAGGAAAGAGGGAAAACCTCATGGGAACCCCCCCCCCGCCTCAAATCACAATGCATAAAAAAAATGAGAAGGGGCAAAAAGCAGTTGCTAAGCAACCATGTCCTTCACTCCAAGAAGACCTCGCAATTATGAAATTTTGTGCTTGTTGAAGATTTTGTTGAAGATGTAGATGTATGCATGAATCTAATGAAGTAGATACACCATTGAGATGTCCACACATATCCACTTTCTCTTCTTGTAATGAAGAAGATCAAAATAAAGTTTGGATGAAATTTTGAAAACTATGTGGCCGTTTCTGGATAAACGCTAAAATTTTGTTGATTTAAAAATGATCATAACTTCACTTATGAAACAGAGTGTACAAACAAACACATCATTGAATAAAGGCCAGAATAAGAAATTCTAGAGATGACAAAACAACTATAGAAATAAAAAATACAATAATATGAAATGTCTTTCAAGGAACCTCATCATATGCTACAAACATTATTAGCATGGATCAATATTTATACATTGTATGTTTACATGAACACCACCTTTTTAAGCAATGAAAACTTAAATGATTGAGAACGATATAGAGATTTATTAACTAGATGTCAATGACACTCTAAAACTTGTAGAACATAATCTTAAGTGAAACACCAAGAGTGACCGCAGTTAAAATTATGAAACACTAAGACCTGTAAAACATAATCTTATGAAACACTAAAAAGGGGTGCATGAGATTATTTTCTGCATTAATTAGTAATAAAATTGGTGTAAAGGGTAATAAAGGAGCCCTTTGGGAGGGTTATTGTTGGATTACTTAGAGGGGGGGGGGGATCAATAATAGAGCAATCCAATCATTTTCAACCACAAAATGCAAGTGGTATATCAATGTAGCATTATCATCCAATAGTTGTAGAGTAAACAAACAATGAACAAATGAGCAATCATACACATACACAGTACACCAATGTTTTACGTGGAAACCCAAAGCGGGAGAAAGCAACATAATGTTTTTTCTTATATGTCTTTAACAGTTACATTCATTGGAAGCACCAACTTCCTTTGTTTTTCAGCTGCAACTGGAAGGAGGCTCCAACCCCCTAGTTTCTCAGGCTACAACCTAAGGGAAGCTCCAACTCCCCAATTCTCTGGATACAACCAGAAGGAGGCTACAACCCCCTATGTTCTCCGGCTACAACCGAAAGGTGGCTACAACCACCTGTCCTTGCCCCATCCAACCACCCTGACGTATAAGTAGAATGATGAAACCACTGTCACACTATCACTATGATGTTGTAAACATGTACCAATAACCTGAACCAACATGTACCATGCATCAACTGCAAATAAACTATGACTCATCAATATGTACCAACATCATCAACTATACACCTCATGTATGTGCCAACTCATCAACTACTTGTCTCAACCATGTACCCAACATGTACCTCAACCATATACCAGAGACATACACCAATATAACCATAAAAAATTCATCACTCTATCCATAAACCAAATACCATAAACCCTTACATCAAACCATGTGCCACAACCTCACTTTTATGTAGCCTCAAACTAAACCAACAACTTCAACAACGCATCACAACCAAAATACCAACACCCATATGCCAAATACCAACAACAAAATACCAACTGTATCCCTCAACAAATCTGATATATGCAGCAATACGGAACATCCAATACCATCTCAAGAGCTAAAACCTAGCTCACAAAACATACCTCAAACAAGATGTGCCATATCTCTCATAAATAGACCCCAACCATGTTGTTGCCACGATTTTTCTGTTGCACTTTTTCTGCTACGAGTTTTCTGCCGCACTTTTTCTGTCGCACTTTTTCTACCCCGATTTTTCTGCCGTGATTTTTCTGCCGCACTTTTTCTACCATGATTTTTCTGCCGCACTTTTTCTGCCACAATGTTTCTGTCGCACCTTTTCTGCCGCACGTTTCTGCTGTGATTTTTTTGTCGCACTTTTTCTGCTGCACTTTTTCTCTATTAATAATACCTGCCCAAATAACCTTTCACAAAATATATATTCAATGATATTCAATAGGTTCAAGTGTGATTAAATGAGAGAGCCTTGCCTCTTATTTATACTTTCATGTAGCATCCCACTTTCTTTATTTTAGGGAGTTCTCCATTAACTTTATTATTTAAATAATTTCTTTTGCAAACACTTTGACTACTTTGACCTTTTGGGGATTCTAGATGATGCACGAGGGTTCTCCAACTTCACATGGCCATAACTCTCTAACCGTGAGGAGTTATGTGACGTTCCACATACCATCGGAAATGGCATGACATGTATTATCCATCTAGAATAGTCTTACCTGCAAAAATATCAAAACTCATACCATTATCCATAAAACAAACTTGGGTCCATTACCCAAACCTTTGTGCTACCAGAATTCTCTACTGGAATTTCTTCAAGGGTTGAAATCAATGACAACCAACCCAATTAATAAACAGTCTCCCCCTTTGGCATTGATGGAAACACTCTGATGCAATACTAAAGTCATCTCATGCAATATTGAATTCATATCACTCATGCTCCCCTCCCCCTAGAACCATGCCTCTGTGCTCTGCATCTGATAAATTTTTTCCCCTTTTTCATCAGTGGCAAAGGTATCTTTCCATTCAGGGCTGCTCCCCCTAACTGAACTATCCTTGGGGATACTCCCCATGACTGAACTCTTCCTGAAACTGATATCCTGACATGAACTATCCTCTTTATGGTGCTTCCTCGTGTAAATCTAAGACATATAAGATAAGCATTCAAAAGCATTCATTTTTGAGTAGAAATTACTCCAAGTCTCTGGCGAAAATACTCAAAGGCTTCTTGTGGAAGCGGTTTTGTAAATATGTCTTCCACTTGTTCTTTTGTTCCCACATATTCAACTTTGATGTTCTTCTCTGCAAACTGTTCTCGTAGAAAGTGATACTTGATTGGAATGTGTTTCGTCTTGGAGTGCATCACTGGGTTCTTTGAGATACTAATGGCGCTTATATTATCACAATAGATTGAAATGGGCTCATCATACTCAACCTATATATCTATCAGAGTTTGTTTCATCCATAGAATCTGTGGACAACATGTTGTTGCTGCAATATACTCTACCTCGGCTGTAGATAAGTATATTGATGATTGTTTCTTGCTTAGCCATGATACTAAACACTCACCCAAGTAGAAAATTGCTCCATTGGTGCTTCGTCAGTCATCAATGCAACCTTCACAATCTGCATTTGTGTAGGAAATAAGTGATAGATCCTTTCCTTTTGGATACCATAATCCAAACTCTTTTGTTCCTTTGAGATATTTGAAAATCCTCTTCACTGCTACGACATGTGTTTCCTTTGGTGCTACTTGAAATCGTGCCACTTGTCCAATTTTCTGCATTACATCTGGTCTGGATTTTGTCACATATAGTATGTTGTGAATCATTGACCTGTATTACCTCTGGTCTGTAGACTTTGAATCATCATCTTTTCTCAACATGCAACTAGTTTTCATAGGAGTGTTAAATGTTTTGCAATCTTCCATTCCGAACCTCTTTAGCATTTATCTGATATACTTAGTTTGAGAAATAAAAATTCCTTGGTTGCTTTGACGTATCTGAAGACCCAAAAAGAAGGATATTTCTCCGAGTAATGACATTTCAAATTCATTCTTCATATCCTTTCTATCTTAACATGTCATCATTTCTTCCAAAAATAATATCATCAACATAAACTTCAATTAATAAAATATTATCTTGAGTTACCTTGATGTAGAGGTTGTTGTCTGCACTTCCTTTTCTGAACCTTGCCTATTGTATATATTTATCTAGTCTAGAGTACCATGCTTTAGGAGCCCGTTTTAGACCATACAAAGCCTTCTTCAATTTACACACATAATTTGCATTATTTGACAACTGAAATCCTTCTGGTTTTTCAATGTTGACTTCTTCTTCAAGTTCCCCATTCAGAAAAGTTGATTTTACGTCTATCTGATATACTTTAATATTCTTGGAACAAGCATAATCTAAAAACAATGGAATTGCTTACATTCTGGAAAATGGGGAAAATGTCTCTTCAAAGTCAATTCCTTCAACCAGTGTGTATCCTTTACATATCAATCTAGCTTTGTTCCATGTAACCTGTCCATATTCATTCAATTTATTTCTGAATACCCACTTTGTTCCAATCACATTCTTATTCTTTGGTATTGGAACCAATTCCCAAGTGTCATTCTTATCTATTTGATCCAATTCTTCATCCATGACCTTATTCCAAAATTCTTCCTTGTTGGGCTCTTCAAAATTGTTTGGTTCAATCGTAGATGAGAGTGTTAGGTGCATTTGTTCTGGTGAATGGATTCTTCTTCTAGTCTTAACTCCTGCATATTTGTTTCCGATAATCTGATATGAAGGATGATTCTTATGTACTTGTTTTCTAGGTGTCTTTGGAGGCATTTGTTGAACTTGAATTAGTCATGTCTTGTTTGAGGTCTTCTTTGAGTTTGGTGATTGATGTGGCAATGGAGGAATGCATGTTTTGATTGATGGTGGCAATATTGGCACTGAGTTGTTTCACTTCTTATTGGGTCTCTGTGAAATTAGATTGCAAGGTATTGAAGCGAGCTTCCAAGTCTTGGCTACGGGTATGGGCCATGATGACGAGGGAATCGAAAAGGGGCGGGTGGGGTCAAAAAAAATTATGAAAAATGATAGGTATGAATGTGATAAGGGCGAAGAGATAAATCCAATGGAATAGGTCTCAAATAATGGTGCAAAAATTTCTAGACTTTTTTTTTCTTTTACACCCGTGGAGTTATACTTTGGTCTGAAGAATATTGTAGTGATGAAATGCCCAAATGCTTAACTAGGAATAAATGTGTAGTGATTTGGTAACTCGAACGCAGTTGCACGACAATAGATCTTGTCTATTTTATGTTTTGTTTCTGTCCCCAAGGGTTAGGTATTCAAGGGTTTGCCCTGTGCTATAGCTCTTTGATATACGTGTGGGGTCCAATAGTAGTACTCGGCCCAATATCTCAGGGCACCAACTAAGGAGGCTAGATCATGCCCTTAGTCGTACTACCCGACTACCCAGGTACTAGAGAGTATCTTCACGAGTGTTGTTCTCGGTGACACTATAGCAGTCAGTCGGTCGATCGGTTTATCTAAAGAGGGCTTCAAGAAATCTAGGTTTATCCATATACATGTGTTGTTTGATGCGCTACCACTCGAAGGGGTACCAACAAGGGTTACAAGGGTGGCCAAAAAATGTGCGCTTAAGTACCACTTGTATTTCCTAGGTGTATGAATCCCTCAACCACGGGTTTATGCGTGTAATGACAGATTTTTGTAGCTTAAAGATGTCAGAATACGTCTCTACCCTGAAAAAATTAACCCAAAATTTTCTGCCGAGGAAAGTGCTCTGATACCACTTGTAATATTCCAGATATAAAAAGTATGCAGAACAGAAATAAAATGCTAGAAATGGCAGATAAACAACAATATAACCAGAACAACACCACAATAACACTGAAACGATATTAGAATAACACCAGAAAGAGCACTTTGATTCTGAGAGCAATGTTCACTTGCCTCTTCAAGGGGGCAACCTCCAGTCGAGCAGAGCTCTATTACAATAATATCCAAGCTATGGTTCTCATACCCTCAACTCTTATTTATACTAAATATGTCTATCAAAAAAACCATCTAGAGGAAGATCCTTCTAGAAGTGAAAGCTTCTATTAGGTCTTCTTACATTCGACTTATTCTACCTTATTGCAAGGCCTTATTAATATTGACCTTTATTACATCTGAATATATTGTTCTACCTACGTGAGGGGTTAGGTCCCTAACAACTTCTGTCTGATCCTCTTCATATTTCCCTTCTACTTCTTCTTCATCTTCTGCTTCTTCTTCGTAAAGTTGTTCCATTGATTCATTTTCTTCTTCCTTTAATTCTTGTCTACCTGTTTCATCAATTGTTACATTGATTCTTTCCACAACTTTGTTCAACCTCAAATTGTAACACTTGTATGATTTATTTATACTTGAGTAACCAACAAGTACTCCTTTGTCCACACGAGAGTCAAACTTTCCCATTCTGCCATCTTCTCTTTTGATGTAGCATTTGCTTCCAAATACTCTGAAGTGCTTCAAATTTGTTTGTATTTCTTTCCATAGCTCGTAGGGAGTTTTTTCACTGTTGTTTTTGAACATTACTCTGTTTTGAATTTGAACCGTTGTATGCACTACATGTGTCCAAAAGATATATGTCAATTTGGAATCCATTAACATTGTTCGATCCATTTCTTGTACTATCTTGTTCTTTCTTTCAACAACTCCATTCTGTTGAGGTGTCCTAGCAACAGAGAATTGTCGTTTTATTCCATGCCTGTTGCAGTAGTCCATAAATTCCTCTGAAGTGAACTCTCCTCCATTATCAGATCTCAAACATTTAATTTTTGAATCCATTTCATTTTCAACCATTTCCTTGTAGACCTTGAAGTTTTCAAAAGCTTCTGACTTATTCTTGAGAAAGCAAACTGCAGTCGTTCTTGTATAATCATCAACTAATAACATAAAGTATTTATCACCTTTTAAACCCTTTGTTGTAGTTGGTCCAACTAGATCAGTATGCACAATTTCCAGTGGTCTTGTCGTTGAATATTCCTTTGATTTAAACTTGGTTTTTGTTTGGTTTCCTTGTTGACAATGCTTGCATAAAGTGTTGGTTGATTTCGTAATATGGGGCATTTCTCTAACTGCTTCCTTTTTGTTGACTTTGACAAGGTTATCAAAGTGTATGTGACCCATTCTTATGTGCCATAGCCAACTTTCATCTTCCTTTCCTAGACAACACTTTTCATTTCCAATTTCAGTTAATACATATATGTTGCTTGAAGTTCTTGCAGTTGTTGCAATCAATTTTCCGGAACCTTCTTTTTTTATCTCGCACTTTTGTGAATCGAAAGTAACTTTATGACCTTGGTCACATTGTTGACTCACACTTAGAAGATTATGTTTCATATCTTCTACTAGTAGAACATTTTTTGCCTTGGTATTCTTGTTTCCAATTCTAACTGTGCCTGTTCCAATGATTTTAGTTGAATCATCATTTCCGAAGGAGACTGATCCATCTCTTTCCTTTCTTAATGTAAGAGACTTGTCTTTATCACCTGTCATGTGTTTTGAAAAACCATTGTCAACATACCAACCACGTTTCTTCTGCTTATCTTGTAGAGCGAGTGTGCATTCTTCATTGCTATATTGATTCTGCTTTCTTATCCATGTTCTCTTCTGAGGTTCATGTCTGTCATTGTTTTTGTTATGTTGCGGTTTTCTAAGAGGAACTGTCATTCTGCAATCTTTGGCCATGTGTCCAAAGTTGTTAAAATTGTAGCATTCAACTTCAATACTCAATGATTCAAACTTGTTGTAACCTCTTCTCTGTGTTTCAATGGGCCTTCTTAGATAACCCTTTTGGGTATGAATTTCAAATTTGTTTATGTTCCTGCTGTTAGCTTTGCAATTCATAGCTTTATGTCCAAAATTATTACATGCATAACATAAACCAAAAAACATAGTTTGATACCTGGGAGTTCAAGATCTTCTAAGAGGAGTTTCTCTTTTGAATCCTTCTTCTTCCTGATGCCTATATGTTGTTCGTTGATTCTGAAATCTGAATCTTCTCGGTGGAGGAGTGTCCCTGTAATCTTCTTTGTAGGTCTTCATATCCCCTTTGATTATTTCTGTGTAGCTTTTTGGATATGTTTCTTGTTCTGTTGTTTTGGAGATTGATCCCTTTTCTGTCTAATTGTATCCAAGTCTAAACTTGTCATGATGAGGCTTTTGACTACTGATAATGTTATCCAAAACTTTTGAGTTGTTTTGCATATTTTTCTCTTGAAGATCATTTCTTAATGTGACAATCTCTGCTTCCAAATCTCCAATGATCCTGTCTATTTCTTCTAGTTGTTCTTTGAGTACTTCTTCAATTATTTTATCTTCTTCTATTTGAACCTTCAATTTTGTAATCATTTTTTCTAGTTCTTGAGTGTCTTCTTTCTTGTCCAGTTCTTCTTGTAGCTTATTGTTTTTCTTCTTTTCTCTTCTTTTAACTTCTATGGAACACAAAAATTCTTCTCGGTAGTCAACTTATGCCTCTTCATATTCTTCTTTGGTGTCTTCTTTATCATAGTCTTCTACTGCCATCAATATAACTCTTTATGTTTCACTATCATTGACTTCATCTTCATCTGATGAGGAGATGTCTTCTCTGGTGCATAATCTTTTCTTGAAATATTTCTTTGTGGTTCTTTTGCCTTTATATGTTTGTTTGCTATTTGAGTAATCTTCATCATTCCTCTTATTTTTATTATGAGGACATTTGTTAGCAAATTGACCAATACCATCACAATTAAAACAAATCAACGGAAACTTACCTTTATATCTTTCGTTGGTTCCTTTGTTCAACCTTTTGACAAAGTTGGCCATTTCTTCATCATCTTCCGAGATGTCACTATTGCTGCTATGTTCTTTTTCCTTTTGCTTTCCCTTTTGCTTTCCCTTTTGGAAGCTTTGAAAGTTGCTTATTTTATATATGAATTTTCCTATTCAGTTCTCATTTCATATGTTGTGAAGATTCCATGTAGTTTGTCCATGCTTATAGAGTCTAGATCTATTCTTTATTTTAGTGTTGGTATCTTAGGATCAAATCTCATAGGAAGAGATCTTAGTACCTTTTGAACAATTACAGATTCTTTAATTTCTTCTCCCAATCCTATGATTGCATTTATTGTTTCATCGACTCGTAAGAAGTAAGCTGCAATATTATTTTCTTCCTTCATATTTAGTTGTTTGAACTGACCTCTGTAAGTTTGAAGCTTTGTTTCTTTGAATTTTGAATCTCCTTCATAAATATTTTGAATCTTGTCTCAAATCTCTTTACTGGATTTACAATGTATAACTTTGGTGTATATTGATTCACAAAGACCATTCAAAAGTGCATTTGTGGATTTGGAATTATTTTTCTCAAGTTTTATTGCTCTTTCATTTGTCAACAGAACTGTTGGTTCTTTGTATCCATCTACAACAGATTGTCAAATTTCAAATCCCTGTGCCTGTATATATGTTTTCATCCTTCTGCTCCAAAATGCATACATTTTTCCATCAAACTGTGGTATTCAATTTTTATACATGTTGTTTCTCTCCATGATCTACCTTTCAATGGTTAAATTGATTTCTGAAGGAACCTGCTCTGAAACCAATCATTGGATTAGTGAGAGGGGGGGAGTGAATTAGTAATAGAGCAATCCAATAATTTTCAACCACACAATGCAAGTGTTATATCAATGTAGCATTATCATCCAATAGTTGCACAGTAAATAAACAAAGAACAAATGAGAAATCATACACATACACAGTACACCAATGTTTTACGTGGAAACCCAAAGCAGGAGAAAACCACATAATTATTTTTCTTATATGTCTTTAAGAGTTACATTCATTGGAAGCACCAACTTCCTTTATTTTTCAGCTGCAACTGGAAGGAGGCTCCAACCCCCTAGTTTCTCGGGCTACAACCCGAGGGAAGCTCCAACTCCCCAATTCTCTGGCTATAACCAGAAGGAGGTTACAACCCCCTATGTTCTTCGGATACAACCGAAAGGTGGCTACAACCACATGTCCTTGCCCTGTCCAACCACCCTGACTTATTAGTAGAATGATGGAACCATTGTTACAATATCACTGTGAGATATACTATTGTAAACATGTACCAAACAACTTGTACCACCAACCTAAACCAACATGTACCATGCATCAACCATGCATCAACTACAAATAAACTATGACTCATCAAGATGTACCAACATCATCAACTATACACCTTATGAATGTGCCAACTCATCAACTACTTGTCTCAACCATGTACCCAACATGTACCTCAACCATATACCAGAGACATACACCAATATAACCATCAAAAATTCATCATTCTATCCATAAACCAAATACCATAAACCCTTACATCAAACCAACTGTATCCCTCAACAAATCTAATATATGCAACAATATTGAACATCCAATGCCATCTCAAGAGATAAACCTTAGCTTGCAAAACATACCTCAAACAAGATGTGCCATATCTCTCATAAATAGACCCCAACCATGTTGCTTCCATGATTGTTTGCCGCACTTTTTCTGCCGTGATTTTTCTACCGCACTTTTTCTGTTGTGATTTTCCTACCGCACTTTTTCTGCCGTGATTTTTCTTTCACACTTTTTATGCCGCAATTTTTCTGCCGCACTTTTAATGCCATGATTTTTCTGCCACGATTTTTTGGTCGCACTTTTTCTGCCGCACTTTTTCTCTATCAATAATACCTGCCCAAATAACCTTTCACAAAATAGATATTCAATAGGTTCAAGTGTTATTAAATGAGAGAGTCTTGCCTCTTATTCATACTTTCATGTAACATCCCACTTTCCTTATTTTAGGGAGTTCTCCATTAACTTTATTATTTAAATAATTTCTTTTGCAAACACTTTGACTACTTTGACCTTTTGGGGCTTCTAGATGACTCATGAGGGTTCTCCAACTTCACATGGCCATAAATATCTAACCGTGAGGAGTTATGTGGCGTTCCACATACCACTAAAAATGGCATGACATGTACTATCCATCTAGAATAGTCTTACCTACAAATATATCAAAACTCATACCATTATCCATCAAACAAACTTGGGTCCATTACCCAAACCTTTGTGCTACCGAAATTCTCTATCGGACTTTCTTCAAGGGTTGACATCAATGACAACCAACCTAATTAATGAATAGTTATATAGCTAGACGAAGAAGAATCCACATCATGTTAGAATTAAAGAGGAAGTAGATGAGTTAGTATGGTCAAAAAATCCTTTAGGTAAATACACTCCTTGGATAGGATATAAATAAATGCTTGTGTTTAAGAGGCTTGAAGACATCCAATGGTGGTGGAAACCACCATGGAAGATCAAGTCCCTTATGAAAGAAATAATTTTTATGTGGTTGGATATCTTGAACAAAGGTCCTTACATGGTAATTTCTCTAGAAGAGAAGCATGCAAGGGCCTAGTAGATGTGCCTTGTGTAAGGAAAATGAGGAAACAATGAGTAACCTATTAATATCTTATGATTATTATAAAAGGAGTTAGATTAGAGTGGAAAATAGATTCAATAGTAGATTGTCTCAAAAATTGGTAGATGAAGTTATAACCAAAATATTTAAAGGATTTTCCCTTGATTGTTGCCTGGGGCACCTAGCCCACTAGGAATGTAGGAATTTTCCAAGAAATATCCATCCCTCCTTTTCAATGTGCCATTGAAAGAAAATATATATTTGAGACAGGCACAAGTCCTATCCTAAGGTCTATGGTCAAAGGAAAATCTCCCTAGCCCATATTGACAAGTTGAGGGCATGGGGCTCTTTCAGTGGACCTTGCCAAGGATCTCCTCCAATATATGGGGCAGGAGGAATCCTCTATTTGAAGGATATCCATTTTATAAGTTTCAAGGCAAGTTTGGGAAGGGGGACAAATAAATGTGTGAGTTTCTTTCTCTAAAATTGTTATTAATGGTAGAATCCCTAAAGAGTATGTCAAATCTTCAAATATTAGATGATTCCATGATAATAATAAAATGGATGAAGGAAGAATACAATATGAAAATTTTGGCTTTAAGGCCCATTTACAATGAAGTAAATCATTTTGAAGTTGTGTTCAATGCCATCGCTTTCTTCCATGTGCACAAAGATCTTAACAACAAAGTTGAATCCCTTTCCAAAGAAGGTCTTCTAGTGGATGTTGGATATTTGATAGTGCTGGAATCCAAGGATGGATAAATGCTTGAATCTACCCTATCATTTCATGTCTAAACAACTTATTATATCTCTTGTTCATGATGGTATTTTTATTCTACTGGGGTTGGAGTATGAGCAGTAGCTCACTACACTTTTATCTCTATACTTTGATATTTGTTAATTATGTATTGGCACATTGTGTATTGTCTTGAACTTTCTAAAAAGGATCGTGTATTAGTTTTATAAACATTTGGATACTTTTAACAACATTTATAGCTAATAGTATATGCATTTTTGAGCTAAATGTGGTGATCAAGTTTTATGATAACTCCAACATGACCCTTTTTGTGCTTTTATGCTTTGGAGAACATATTTTTGGATGGTTTTGAATTGCAATATATGTGATTTCTCTTTTTCTCAAATAGAATTTAAGATTTTAAAAAAGAATGAAATTGGTGGAAACACTGTTATTTGAATTTATATTTGAAGCAAGAGTAAGTTGAAGTCAAAACCTAGAAAGAAATATTGTTTAAGCTGGGAAAATCCAAAAAGTAAGGCGTCCTGCTATGGATAGCAATTTCGGAAACACCATTCACTATCTTAAGAAATATAAGCAGAGGGAAGTAAAATCTATATAACATGTTGAACAACAAAATTTCTATGAAAATATCTTTGTTGATAAACACATTGAAAGCACCTCGTGGACTAGTTCAACATTTGAGAAAAAATTCTTCATTTCAATGAGTACAGTGAACAAAGAGAAGAATGGATTTCTTTTTAAATAAAAAATGGAAGAACCTAACATTTCCATTGATTGTAACACCTTGTTTCCCCCAGATTGTAAAAATAACTGGACTGGACAAGAACTGTGGCAAACTCAAAAATGTGAATGTGTGATGTGAATGGACCTTGTGGAAAAGGTCGATGAATGTGAATAATATTATGAATATATATATATATATTGCAGGACTGCTGAGAGGGGATATGCTGAAAAAGAGACCACGATGGCTGGAGAAAGGTGGTGGAAGGCACCTAGAATGGTGGCATTAACTTCCACCGAAAAAAATACCGTATTTGGACTTCACTGGCCCAGAGAACCAAGAGCGGCTCGCTAGCCCTGAATTAAATGTCTCGCAGGCTGGTAGGTAGATGGCTCCTCAAGAATTAATGAGGGATGGGGGTGTGAACCGCCCATCCGTAGAGCCGTCAGGCCTGACCAGCGCGAGGGAAATTGCACCACATGCAACCTCGCAAGAGGATAAGGCGTGAGGAAGAAGAAATTGGGGCAGAGGCGAGGGGAGGAAGAGAACTCTGGAGATACACAGAGTGAGTGATAGAAAAGAAGGGGGAGAGTAACCCTCGTTCTCGATCACTGGAAAACCAACATACGGTCTCGCAGCATCGTGGTCTCATCTCGGGGGTGGCTAGTTGTAAATCTTATCGGAATAGTTGAGCCTATGGTTGGGTGGAAACGAGCACCCCTCTCAGCAGTTGCACTCACTTCTGGTGTTATTTCTGATAAGTGTTTTACATCTTGCATCTTGAAATTCATATGCTAACATATATGCTCATAAACTGTGAAATTGTGAATGATTATAGTATAAGACTGCCTGTGGAGTGTTTTGATAAGAAAGGGTAGATGTATGCTTGTAACAGAAAAACCACGCATGACTTATGTTGATAGATAAATTTAATTATGTGTAAGTTGAACCAAGTTAGACTTCCAGACCATTCTCGAGAATTTGTTTCCCCTTATTTGTCTCCAGGAATGCCTTGGAATAGATCTCTCTACAGAGATACCCTTCTTGGAAATGTTTACCAAGAACCTAGAAAAAGGACTTGAATGCGCAAGTCTTAGCAACCCTGTACGAGGAAGAATGATTCTCTTGAAATCCCGAAGTAGCAGCATATGGATAATATCGATTGATGGATGAGATCCCGTCGGAAGATCTACGGTCATTCACGATCGTTAGATTGGTGGAAGAAACAAGGGCGTTACATGCCTTACCCCTTTTCTTTTATCTTCGTGGGTAGCGTGGAAATTAGGACCGTAGATCCCCAAGGTATGTGGGAGTATTTGGACCGTTGGTTTTTCCACATCTAGAGAGCAGTGGGAGAGTGCATGGCACAGGACAGATCTGAGCCGTCGGATATTAGCTAGAAAACCTGATAGTCGTTGGATCTGCTAGGAGATGCATGAGGGTTAAGCCCTCGTGAACAGGGGTGAAAGTCCTGAAAGAGGAGTCGGTACACGGCGTGGGACAGATCTAAGTCGTCAGATCTTAGCTAGAAAACCCAATAGTTGTTGGATATACTAGGAGATGCATGAAGGTTAAGCCCTCATGAATAGGGGCGAAAGTCCCGAGAGAGGAGTAGGTATCGGGGATTCATAGTTCGGGATTTCGGGAGTCCTGATGAAAAGAGATCGGGACACTCCATGGTGAAAGTCCCGATATAGATCTAGACCGTCCATCCGTGAAGGACACGTGGTGGAGATTGAGAGTCCATCGGTATTTCGAATACCGCAGATCCGAGTTGACAAAGGATTTGCGTCACTAGGGGTCGCAAGTCGTGAAATCACGAAACAACGAGGACCGTCCATCTGAGGAAGGGTACGTGGCAGTAATCCAGGATCTCGGGAGAATCCCGAAAGAAAGAGCCCATCGGGATCTCGCGACTCGGGAATTCGGGAGTCCCGTTGACAAGAGGTCAGACTCTCATGATTGATAAGTCCCGAAATGACGACTGGTGAACTTCCAAAATGTTAGCATATGTTTAAGTCTCAATTAATGGACGAGATTCTCTCGGAGGATCCAAGGTCCGTAACAATCGTTGGAGGTGGGGAAGGAACATGGATGATATTTCCTCGACCCCTCTCTACCTTTGCAAGCAATGCACAAACATTATCCCTTCGGAGGATCCCAGGGTCTGTAATGACCGTTAGATTCAAGGAAGAGACGTAGGCATTAATGCCACGACCCCTTTTTCCCTTGCAAGAGATGAAGGAATCGGGACCGTAGACCCTATGGTCCATGGAAGCACATGAACCATCCATCTATAGAGCACACGTGGCTGCTGGTAAGCACTTCGGCGTTTCGGCACCTGGGAAACCAAAAGGGCAAGAACCCTTGTCTTCGCGAGTCGCGAAATCTCGATCACCGAAACGCCGAAATGGAGAGAGGTGTGAATGAGGTTAAGGAAAGCCAGGATTTGACTGTGACCATTGATCATCCCAAAAAGATCACGACCGTTGATCTTGGCTGAAGGTCGTTGTCATCCATCGGAGGGACATGTGGCTACCGGTTGATGTTTCGGCATTTCGGTATCCAGGAAACCAAAGGGCAAGAAACCTTGCCTTCGCAAATCGCGAAATCTCGATACCCAAAATCCCGACATGCTTGGTAATAGAGAGGAGAAGTACCAAAAGAATCTGGACCGTCCATCAGAGGAGATGTGTGGTGAGCGGTCAGAGTTTTGGGAAAAGTCTCGAAATCTCGTGGACCGTTGGATCCACACTCTTAAGAGTCGTCGATCTCTTACACGAATTTCCATATCGGAATTCGGAGATTTAAAAGACAAGGGGTCTTGGATTCGTTGCATTTCGAACTCCCGAGTATCAAAACCCTGAAAGGATCCATACCGTCGGATCAGGGGAGGCTTACAACCGTTGATCTCCCTTTGGAGGGAAACTTGGGAGACTTCATGGTTTTCGGGGATTCGAATGGGAAAGGAAGAAGTCATGCATCATGATTTATCGAATCGCGAAAGGCCGGTAAGGGCTTTTCCATTTTAAGCACATGGTCACAGAACGTGGTCACGAGGACAAGACCCAGACAGGAAACTTGCCATTCGCTAGCCCTGTCAGGGTTCGGCGTTTCGATGTTTTCGAGCTTCGAGGTTTGCAGAGTCGAAAGACTCGACGTTCTGGTAGCACTGAGTTGCAAAGTGTGAAAGGACGCCATATTTTTTCAACCTGTGGTCGTGACTCGTGATCCTATGGGAACAGACAAGGGAAGATCTAGCTTACACTAGACCTTTGTAGACATTTCGGGGGTCTGATCGTTGAGAAATCGACGAAAAAATCGAGGACTATAGTGGGTATGTGACAAATTGGTATCAGAGCATGGTTACAACACTCGACCTGCTTGGGCTCACGAACGAGTTGCGTAGAAGCTCCGTTCAAAATACTCTTAAAAAGAGTAACCCTCTATCTTAACCCTCTTAATTCGAAAAGGTCAAAGTCCGAAATGAAAACCCGATTGTGTATGCATGTGAAAGGAATATGAATTTTTGCGCGGGTTATAAAAATGTATCTAACTATTGACTAACAACTAGCGTTTGTCTTTGCACACAAGCGGAAGATCAATCGTGGGAAATTATCAACACATAGTATGGTGACTCACCATGAAGTGGGAGAGGGCTCCCACAATAGAGACGAAGAGTCTGACGAAAGAAGGGCAGTAGGGACCTCTCCAAATCTATTCGAGACTATGAGGAGTCTCATGGCCGAATTACAAAGCTGCAAGGCTGACAATGAAAGGATGATGAAAGAACAAGAAAAACAAACAGAAATTAACGCAGTTTTACTGTAGAGTTTATCCGATCTACAAAGACAAATGCAGCATGAACCTGAAACTCAGAAACATGGTCATATTAGTGGCCACACTGAGAGGAGCACCTCGAAAAAGTTCCACCCCAGAGGTAAAGGACAAGTGTCAGATGATTCCTCTGAGAAGGAAGCTGGCGATTCAGAGGGCCCTTCTAGCAGTAGAACCAGTTCCTATTCCCGAAGAAAACAGAAGAAGAAAAAGTCTTCCGAAGGTGGAAAATTCGAAGAATTTAGAAAGGCAAAACCACCCTCCTTCGACGGTGAAATAAATAAAGGAGAGGAAGTAAAGGCCTAGCTGCTTGGACTAAAGAAGTATTTCAGAGTCCATGACTTTTCAGAAAATATGAAGGCCCGAGTGGCCACCTTCAAATTGAACGGAAAAGCTTCCATTTGGTGGGAAGACCTTAAGAATGTGAAAGGAGTTCGCGAAGAGGACCTGTCTTGGAAACGATTTGAGAAGTACTTCCGGAAGAAGTATTTGTCGGAAATATATTTCGACGAAAAGACTAAAGAGTTTTATGAACTCAAACTGGGACAACTTACTATAGAATAATATGTTAACAGATTCCTTGACTTGTTGAGGTATGTACCTTATATAAAAGCAGAAAAGGCAAAGGTGCAACGCTTCATCAATGGGCTACCCAAGGAATATCGGAACAGAATTGAATTTGATGAGCCAGAGCCCCTAGAAGGCACCATTCGAAAGGCAACCTATTGTCATGAACAGTTTGGGCATCGAGCAAAATCTCGTGAAGGATGGAAACCGAAGAATAGTTCAAGATTTCAGAAAAAGGGGATCAAATCCCCAGGATTTAAGAACTATAAAAAGAACCCAAAAATGAACTTTCCAGCCCAGAGTGTACACCAACAGAACTTTCCCTCATCGAGTGGAAATAAAACTTCTGGACCTATACCAGTGAAGGTGGATAACACCAAGAGAGAACCTCTAAAATGTTGGGGTTGTGGAGAGGAACATCTCCTGAGAGACTATCCACACCGACAACAGAATAGTTGGAGGATTTATAACATCCAGGAAACTACTATTGTCAATGATGTGGCCAGGAGTGTGCCACAAATTTATGCAGCCTTGGATAATAACCAAGCTGACCATCAAGCTTCAGTAGTGGAAATAGAAGGTATGATTTTCAACCATCTAATGTCTTTTTTGATTGACCCTGGTTCAAATTTGAGTTATATAGCCCCTAAAGTTATTGATAAGTGTAAACTACAGCCACAAAAACATACCAAGCCATGGTTGGTACAGTTAGCCACTGGCACCAAAAGGAAGATAGCATAGGTTATACCAGCCTGCTAATTAATGTTGGGTGAATTCCCCACCTAAGAAACCCTTAACATATTACCCCTGGGATCATATGATATGTTGATCGATATGGACTGGCTAGCCGCCCATAAAGCCAGACTAGACTGTTACCATAAAACCTTAGAGTGTGTAAGTAAAGAAGGGAGAAGAATAACCCTTCAAGGGATCCAAAAACCCGTCTCGGTGAGACAAATATCAGCCCTGGAAATGAAAAAGTATTGCCGAAAGGGATGTCCCCTATATGCAATACAGGTGTTGAAAACAATCAAAGGTGATAAACCAAGCCCTGACGATCACCCTATCCTGAGAGAATATAGAGATGTGTTTCCGGAAGAGGTATCGGGTATACCTCTGAGGAGGGACATAGACTTCTCGATAGAACTTGCACGAGGAGTGGTGTCAGTGTCTAGGAAACCCTCCCGGATGAGCACACTCGAGTTAGTTGAACTCAAATTGCAATTAAAAGAAATGATGGATAAAGGCTATATTCGACCCAGCATGTCTCCATGGGGAGCACCAGTCTTGTTTGTGAAAAATAAGGACGGCACCCTTAGACTGTGTATAGATTATAGACAACTCAACAAGGTAACCATAAAGAACAAGTACCCTTTGCCTAGGATCGATGATCTGTTCAATCAATTGGGAGGCACGTCTATTTTCTCAAAGATCGACTTGAGGTCGGGATACCATCAAGTCCGAATCAAGGATGATGACATCCATAAAAATGCCTTCCTGACACGGTATGGTCACTATGAGTTTGTGGTAGTGCCATTTGGGTTAACCAATGCCCCTGCCACTTTTATGTGCTTGATGAACAATGCACTCAGTAAATTTCTAGATAAATTTGTGCTAGTTTTTATTGATGACATATTAATCTACTCTAAGAATAGAGAAGAGCATGAAGAGCATCTTAGACTTGTGCTGCAAGTGCTAAGAGAACATCAGCTCTATGCCAAATTCAGCAAATGTGAATTCTTCCAAAAGAAAATACATTACTTAGGCCATATTCTCTCCGAAGAAGGAGTAGCGGTAGACCCTAACAAAATCAGGTCTATCATGGAATGGCCTACCCCGAAGGATGTTTCAGATATCATATCCTTTATGGGATTAGCAGGATACTTTAGGAGATTTATAAAAGGATTCTCCAAGATTGGTTGTCCAATCACTGCCCTCCAGAAGAAGGGGACAAAATTCCTATGGACATAGAAATGTGAAGAAAGATTTCAAACCCTGAAACATCTACTGACCCATGAACCCGTACTAAAGATCGTTGATCCAGAAGATGACTTCCCCGTGTGCACAGATGCATGTAAGGAAGGTCTCAGAGGAGTCCTTATGCAGGAAGGAAGTGTGATCTGCTATGAATCCCGAAAATTGAACAAGCATGAACTATGTGACCCATGATCTAGAACTGGCTGCCATAGTGCATGCCTTTAAAATGTGGAGGCATTACCTCCTGGGAAGAAAATTTGTACTTATGACAGATCACTATGGATTGCGATACCTGTTTGATCAACCAAAGCTCAATGCTAGACAAGCTAGGTGGATGGCCCTCCTTAGCGAGTTTGATTTCAAAATCAAACACATTAAAGGAAAGGAAAATAGGGTGGTCGATGCCCTTAGCAGAAGTATGAAAACAATTCACCTGGCAGCAGTGAGCACCTGTGAGACAGAAGTTAAGGAAAGAATCAGAAACGCAAAAGAAATAGATCCCTTCATCCAGACCGTGGCCATGTACCTATAGCAAGAACCCACCGGAGTAAAATATGAAGGCTACCAGATGGTCGAAGGAGGTCTTCTCACCTACAGAAATAGACTGTATATTCCAAATTGTGACGACTTGAAGAGGTTCATACTAGATGAACTACATAAAAGACCCTATTTCGGTCATCCAGGATACCAGAAAATGATCACTGCCACCAGGAGACAATTTTATTGGCCTGGAATGAAGAAAGACATAGCCAAGTACTTAGCCAAATGTATAGAGTGCCAGCAGGTTAAAGCAGAACATTGACACCCAGCAAGATTATTGCAACCTTTACCAATCCTAGAATGGAAATGGGAAACCATCTCCATGGATTTCATCACTGGATTACCAACCTCAACCAAACAGAATGATGCCATTATGGTAGTGGTGGATAAATTGAGCAATTCTGCTCATTTCATCCCTATCAAATCAACCTGCAAAGCAATCGATATCGCCCAGGTGTTCATGAAGGAGATATTCAGACTGCATGGTATGCCGAAAGAGATCATGTCTGACAGAGACACGAAATTTACCTCTAACTTTTGGAAATCATTGATGGTTGGTTTAGAGACCAAATTGTTGTTTAGCACTGCCTATCACCCTCAAACCGATGGACAGATGGAAAGAGTGAACCAAGTACTTGAAGGCATGCTAAGAATGCATGTAATGCATCAACCCAAGAAGTGGGAAGACTACCTGCCACTGGTAGAATTCGCCTACAACAATGGCTACCAAGCATCCTTAAAGATGAGTCCCTTCGAAGTCCTCTATGGTAGATCATGTAATACTCAAGTCAGCTAGAGTAATCCCGTAAACAGGATTTCTTTTGGACACGACATGTTGAAAGAAATGGAACAGAAGGTGAATCAGATAAAACAAAACCTGAAGGTCACTCAAAACCGACAAAAAAGTTATGTCGACCAAAAGAGAACTCCAAGAGAGTTCAAAGCAGGAGATCATGTGTATCTCAGAGTTAGGCCCAGAAAGAGTTCCCTAAAAATGGGATCTTGTACCAAGTTAGCACCTCGGTATTGTGGACCCTTTGAGGTTCTAGATAGAGTGGGACCTGTAGCCTATAGGCTAGCACTTCCTCCCACAGTAAAAGCACATAATTTTTTCCATGTTTCATTATTGAAGAAATATGTACATGATGCTAACCATATAATTGACTGGTCTGTGATCCATGTGGAACCGGAGGGATAATTTCTACCAGAACCCCAATGCATATTGGATAGAAAGGAAACCCCACTCCGGAACTAAACCATTGCACAGGTCAAGGTGCAGTGGAAACATTTTGGCCCAGATGAGGCTACATGGGAAATGGAGGATGCCATGAAACAGGCATCTCCAATTTTGTTTACTTATGTACATGCATTTCATGTTAATAGATAAGAACATCGAGGACGATGTTCCTTTAAGGGGGAGGGAATTGTAACACCCTTTTTCCGCTAGATTGTAAAAATAACTGGACTGGCCAAGAACTGTGGCAAACTCAGAAATGTGAATGTGTGATGTGAATGGACCTTGTGGAAAAGGTCGATGAATGTGAATAATATTATGAATATATATATATATATATATATATTGCAGGAATGATGAGAGGGGATATGCTGAAAAAGAGACCACGATGGTTGGAGAAAGGTGATGGAAGGCACCTAGAATGGTGGCATTAACTTCCACCGAAAACAATACTGTATTTGGACTTCACTGGCCCGGAGAACCAAGAGCAGCTCGTTGGCCCCGAATTAATTGTCTCGCAGGTTGGTAGGTAGATGGATCCTTAGGAATTAATGAGGGATGGGGGGGGTGAACCTCCCATCCGTAGAGCCATCAGGCATGACCAACGCGAGGGAAATCGCGCCACACACAACCTCGCAAGAGGATAAGGAGTGAGGGAGAAGCGATTGGGGTAGAGGCGAGGGGAGGAAGAGAACTTTGGAGATAAGTAGAGTGAGTGATAGCAGAGAAGGGGCAGACTAACCCTCATTCTTGGTCACTAGCAAACCGAGACACAATCTCGCAGCATCGTGGTCTCAGCTCGGGGGTGGCTAGTTGTAAATCCTATTGGAATAGCTGAGCCTATGGTTTGGTGGAAACGAGCACCCCTCTCAACAGTTGCACTCACTTCTGGTGTTATTTCTGATAAGTGTTTTACATCTTGCATCTTGAAATTCATATGTTGACATATATGCTCATAAACTGTGAAATTGTGAATGATTACAGTATAAAACTGTCTGTGCAGTGTTTTGATAAGAAAGGGTAGATGTATGCTTGTAATAGAAAAACCACGCATGACTTATGTTGATAGATAAATTTAATTATGCGTAAGTTGAACCAAGTTAGACTTCCAGACCGTTCTTGGGAATTTGTTTCCCCTTATTTGTCTCCAGGAATGCCTCGGAATAGATCTCTCCACAGAGATACCCTTCTTGGAAAAGTTTACCAAGAACCTGGAAAAAGGACTTGAATGTGCAAGTCTTAGCAACCCTGTACGAGGAAGAATGATCCTCTTGAAATCTCGAAGTAGCAGCGTAGGGATAAGTATCGATCGATGGACGAGATCCCGTCAGAAGATCTGCGGTCATTCACGACCGTTAGATTGGCAGAAGAAACAAGGGCGTTGCATGCCTTACCCCTTTTCTTTTGTCTTTGTGGGTAGCGAGGAAATCGGGACCGTAGATCCTCAAGGGCTGTGGGAGTATCTGGACCGTTGGTTTTTCCACATCTAGAGAGCAGTGGGAGAGTGCATGACGCAGGATAGATCTGAGCCATCGGATCTTAGCTAGAAAACCCGATAGCCATTGGATCTGCTAGGAGATGCATGAGGGTTAAGCCCTCGTGAACAGGGGCGAAAGTCTCGAAAGAGGAGTCGGTACACGGCATGGGATAGATCTGAGTCGTCAGATATTAGCTAGAAAACCTGACAGCCATTGGATCTACTAGGAGATGCATGAGGGTTAAGCCCTCGTGAACAGGGGCGAAAGTCCTGAGAGAGGAGTAGGTATCGGGGATTCGGAGTTCGGGATTTCGGGAGTCCTGATGACAAGAGATCGGGACACTCCATGGTGAAAGTCCTGATATAAATCTGGACCATCCATCCGTGAAGGACACATGGCAGAGATTGAGAGTCCATCGGTATTTCTAATACCGGGGATCCGAGTTGACAAAGGATTTGAGTCACTAGGGGTCGCAAGTCGCAAAATCGCGAAACAACGAGGACCGTCCATCTGAGGAAGGGTACGTGGAAGTAATCCAGGATCTCGAGAGAATCCCGAAAGAAAGAGCCCATCGGGATCTCACAACTCAAGAATTTGGGAGTCCCGTTGACAAGAGGTCAGACTCTCGTGATTGATAAGTCCCGAAATGACAACTGGTGAACTCCCAAAATGTTAGCATATGTTTAAGTCTTGATTAACGGACAAGATTCTCTCGGAAGATCCAAGGTCCGTAACAACTGTTGGAGGTGGGGAAGGAACGCAGATGACAGTTCCTCGACCCCTCTCTGCCTTTGCAAGCAATGCACGAACATGATCCCTTCAGAGGATCCCAGGGTCTGTAATGACCGTTAGATTCGAGGAAGAGACACAGGCATTAATGCCACGACCCCTTTTTCCCTTGCAAGAGATGAAGGAATCGGGACCGTAGACCCTATGGTCCATGGAAGCACCTGGACCGTCCATCTATAGAGCACACGTGGCTGTTGGTAAGCGCTTCGGCGTTTCGGCACCCGGGTAAACAAAAGGGAAAGAACCCTTGTCTTCGCGAGTCGCGAAATCCTGATCACCGAAACCCCAAAATGGCGAGAAGTGTGAATGAGGTTAAGGAAAGTTAGGATTTGATCGTGACCATTGATCATCCCGAAAAGATCACAACCATTGATCTTGGCTGAAGTTCGTCGCCGTCCATCGGAGGGACATGTGGCTGTCGGTCGATGTTTCGGTGTTTCGGCATCCGGGAAACCAAAGGGCAAGAAACCTTGCCTTCGCAAATCGTGAAATCCTGATACCCAAAATATCAACGTGCTTGGTAATAGAAAGGAGAAGTACCGAAAGAATCTGGACCATCCATCAGAGGAGACGCGTGGTGAGCGGTCATAGTTTTGGGAAAAGTCCTGAAATCCCATGGACCGTTGGATCCACACTCTTAAGAGCCGTCGATCTCTTACACGAATTTCCATTTCGGAATTCAGAGATTTAAAAGACAAGGGGTCTTGGAGTCGTTTCATTTCGAACTCCCGAGTACCGAAACCCCGAAAGGATCCATACTGTCAGATCAGGGGAGGCTTACAGCCATTGATCTCCCTTTGGAGGGAAACTTGGGAGACTTCGTGGTTTTCAGGGATTTGAATGGGAAAGGAAGAAGTCATGCATCGTGATTTCTCAAATTGTGAAAGGCCGGTAAGGGCTTTGCCGGTTTAAGCGCGTGGTCATGGAACGTGGTCACGAGGACAAGACCCAAACAGGACACTTGCCATTCGCTAGCCCTGTCGGGGTTCGACGTTTCGTTGTTTTCAAGCTTCGGGGTTTGCAGAGTCGAAAGACTCAACGTTATAGTAGCACTGAGTTGTGAAGTGTGAAAGGATGCCATATTTGTTCAACCTATGGTCATGACCCACGATCCTATGGGAACACACGAGGGAAGAGCTAGCTTACGCTAGACCTCCGTAGACATTTTGGGGGTATGATCGTTGAGAAATCGACGAAAAATTCGAGGACTGTAGTGGGTATGTGACATTGATCCTTGTGAGTTAAGTGTTAGTTTTTTTATTTCGATTAGCGACAGGTGAGGTTGAAAATGGATATAAAGGGTGGTACTTCCCTGTACCCCATTAATTTTTAGTAGTGATGATTATACTTTGTATTGATTACTCTATGATTGTAACCTCTTTTATGTAATTTAAGAAATGGTACAAATGAAATTGTGTAAATCCTTCGCTGAGGAGGGTGCACCGCACCTTTTCTTGACCGACATAGATGAAGACGAGACATGGAAGTTGGGATTTCCTAAGAAACTCGGACGAACAAGTGTTCATGTGGTTGGGTGGGTTGTGCAATGAGTTAGCTATGTTGAATGGACTATGAGAGGGAGGGCTTGGCTAAGTGATCCAAGGATGGTGTGCATAATACCTTCACATTGTCAGCACACCCATTGGTCGTGATTTATGACGATGTGTGCCTCAGGGCACCATTCTTTTCCATCGTGATCCCCAATTATGAACTCCAAGTCTTGAATTGTTACGTTCAATCCTTTGAGAATGCATAACATGCACAAAGTTTGATCACTTATTTCCACAATTCAACCCACTCACACAACAATCTCAAACCAACGCAAGGTTTCCCCTCACCTTGCTACACCATGAAGTCATCCCAAATCAATTTTTTTTGCGACAATGTGACTCCACTGCCCACCCATGGCATAAATATCCAATCTGTTGCAATCGAACTTATTTCATGCCATTTCCAAGTTTGTGAAGAGTTAAGGGAAATCATCGTGCATATGTTCTTCGCATGTCCAACCAACTCTTCCCTTGTGACTCAAGTTGTGATCAAGACCACAAGTCTGGCTTCCTTAGATGAATTCACCTATCTTCTTCATCTTCATCCTCGGATATGAAATATCCCATTCACTTCAAGTACTACACGTCCAGATAGCCTTTGCCCCATTACTTCAATCCCACTTAGTCATGTTGTTGTGTCCACCTCTCCATGCCTCTAAATGATCAAGCTTCACACTCAACCAAATTGCCCAAGGAAATAGAAACACCCATGCCCGAGTGATATTTTCATGTTGCATCCATCCTATCTATGCATTCCTCCAAACTAAGGCAAGTCCCCAACTCAGCTTCTTCCACCTGTAAATGTGTTGAACCTGCACAAAATAGATCTAGCTAGCAAATGACATACACAATTTGCAGATAAAATATGAGAAAAGAGAAGCAAGAGAGAAAGAATGGAAGAATTCTCATTATTGTATTCCACACTCAAAGAGTGAATAATTTACAATAGATATGGGCTACATGAGTAACTAATGCACCATAGTAGTGATCTAGAGAGATCCAGACACTCACTAACAGACATTGGAGTGAACTGCCACCTAGTCCTAGTTAATTGATATATGCAATCATTAGTTAACTAAGACACATGTGTGGAAGTGAGAGAGACACATGCAACTATTGGTGATAAAACCAAGGTTTCCATGCATGAGTAACTTCCACTAGTCTAACTGAGTGTAACTGACTCTGAACTGAAGAGGAACACCCTATTTTGTAGGGGAATATTCTATAGAGAGAATATTCTCATCTAAGGAATTGTTCTCAACATTGGACTATCAAAATTAGGAAAATAATTCTAGGTGAGTGTGTAATATCTCCAACACCCCCCTGAACACTACTAGGGTGTACATGATGAATGAGTCATGGAAACTAAGGCCATGTTAATTCATATAAGAACGATACACTAAAAAAATGAGGAAAGAGGGAAAACCTCATGGGAAACC
>ML787776.1:154651-166459 GCA_009831015.1 Picea engelmannii
TGTTAAGCAACTTTGTCTATCACTCCAAGAAGACCTCGCAATTGTGAAAGTTTGTGCTTGTTGAAGATGTAGATGTCTGCATGAATCTGATGAAGTAGATGCACCATTGATATATCCACACATGTCCACTTTCTCTTCTTGTAATGAAGAAGGTCCCAATAAAATTTGGATGAAATTTTGAAAATTGTGTGGCCGTTTCCGGATAAACGGTGAAATTTTGTTGATTTTAAAATGATCATAACTTCACTTCTGAAATGGAGTGTACAAACAAACACATCACTGAATAAGGGCCAGAATAATAAATTCTAGAGATGACAAAACAACTATAGAAATAACAAAGAAAATAATATGAAATGTCTTTCAAGGAACCTCATCATATGCTACAAACACTATTAACATGGATCAATATTTATACAGATTATGTTTACATGAAAACCACCTTTTTAAGCAATGCAAACTTAAATGCTTGAGAACGATATAGAGATTTATTGTCTAGATGTCAATGACACTCTAGAACTTGTAGAACATAATATTAAGTGAAACACCAAGAGTGATCGCAATTAAAATTATGAAACACTAAGACCTATAAAACATAATCTTATGAAACACTAAAAATGGGTACATGAGATTATTTTTTGCATTAATTGGTAATAAAATTGGTGTAAAGGGTAATGAAGGAGCCCTATGGGAGGGTTATATAGCTAAAAGAAGAAGAAGCCACATCATGTTAGAATTAAATAGGAAGTAGGTGAGTTAGTATGGTCAAGAAATACTTTAGGTAAATACACTCCTTGGATAGGATATAAATCCATGCTTGTGTTTAAGAGGCTTGAAGACACCCAATGGTGGTGGAAACCACCATGGAAGATCAAGTCCCTTGTGAAAGTAATAATTTTCACGTGGTTGGATATCTTGAACAAAGGTCCTTACATGGAAATTTCTCTAGAAGAGAAGCATGCAAGGGCCTAGTAAATGTGCCTCGTGTAAGGAAAATGAGGAAACAATGAGTCACCTATTAATATCTTATGATTATGATAAAAGGAGTTAGATGAGAGTGGAAAATAGATTCAATAGTAGATTGTCTCAAAAATTGGTAGATGAAGTGATATTTAAAATATTTCAAGGATTTTCCCTTGATTGTTGCCTGGGGCACCTAGCCCACTAGGAATGTAGGAATTTTCCAAGAAATATCCATCCCTCCTTTTCAATGTGCCATTGAAAGAAAATCTATATTTGAGACAGGTACAAGTCCTATCCTAAGGTCTATGGTCAAATGAAAATCTCCCTAGCCCCTATTGACAAGTTGGGGGCATGGGGATATTTCAGTGGACCTTGCCAAGGATATCCTCCAAGATATGGGGCACGAGGAATCCTCTATTTGAAGGATATCCATTTTATAAGGTTCAAGGCAAGTTTGGGAAGGGGGACAAATAAATTTGTGAGTTTCTTTCTCTGAAATTGTTATTAATGGTAGCTTCCCTAAAGAGTATCTCAAATCTTCAAATATTATATGATTCCATGATAATAATAAAATGGATGAAGGAAGAATACAATATGAAAAATTTGGTTTTGAGGCCCATTTACGAGGAAGTAAATCATTTTGAAGTTGTGTTCAATGCCATCTCTTTCTTCCATGTGCACAAAGATCTTAACAACAAAGTTGACTCCCTTTCCAAAGAAGGTCTTATAGTGGATGTTGGATCTTTGATAGTGTTGGAATCCAAGGATGGATAAATGCTTGAATCTGCCCTATCATTTCATGTCTAAACAACTTATTGGGTCTCTTGTTCATGATGGTATTTTTATTCTACTGGGGTTGGAGTGTGATCAGTAGCTCATGACACTTTTATCTCTATACTTTGATATTTGATAGTTCTATATTGGAACATTGTGTATTGTCTTGAACTTTCTAAAAAGGATCGTGTATTAGGTTTATAAACATTTTTATACTTTTAACAACTTTAATAGCTGATAATATATGCATTTTTGAGCTAAATGTGGTGATCAGGTTTTATGATGACTCCAACATGACCCTTTTTGTGCTTTTATGCTTTGGAGAACATATTTTTGGATGGTTTTGAATTGCAATATATGTCATTTCTCTTTTTCTCAAATAGAATCTAAGATTTAAAAAAGGAATGAAATTGGTGGAAACACTACTATTTGAATTTATATTTGAAGGAAGAGTAAGTTGAAGTCAAAACCTAGAAAGAAATATTGTTTAAGCTGGGGAAATCCAAAAAGTAAGGCATCCTGCTATGGATAACAATTCCGGAAACACCATTCACTATCTTAAGAAATATAAGTAGGTGAAAGTAAAATCTATATAACATGTTGAACAACAAAATTTATATGAAAATATATTTTTTGATAAACACATCGAAAGCGCCTAGTGGCCTAATTCAACATTTGAGAAAAAATTCTTCATTTCAATGAGTACAGTGAACAAAGAGAATAATGGGTTTATTTTTAAATAAAAACTTGAAGAACATAACATTGCCATTGATCCTTGTGATTTAAGTGCTAGTTTGTTGATTTCGATTAGCGATAGGCGAGGTTGCAAATGGATATAAAGGGTGGTACTTCCCTGTACCCCATTATTTTTTAGTAGTGATGATTATAAATTTTATTGATTACTCTATGATTGTAACCTCTTTTATGTAATTTAAGAAATGGTACAAATGAAATTAAAAATATGATCCCACATTGTTTACAAATGTAGGAATTTTGTAAATCCTTCAGTGAGGAGGGTGCACCGCACCTTTGCTCGATCGACATAGATGAAGACGAGACATGGAAGTTGGGATTTCCTGAGAAACTCGAGTGAACAAGCATTCATGTGGTTGGGTGGGTTGTGCAATGAGTTAGCTATGTTGAATGCACTATGAGAGGGAGCACTTGGCTAAGTGATCCAAGGATGGTGTTCCTAATACATTCACATGGTGAGCTCACCCATTGGTCATGATCTATAACGATGTGTGCCTCAAGGAACCATTCTTTCCCATCGTGATCCCCAATTATGAACTCCAAGTGTTGAATTTTTGTGTCCAATCCTTTGAGAATGCATAACATGCACAAAGTTTGGTCATTTCTTTCCACAATTCAACCCACTCACACAACAATCTCAAATCAAGGCAAGGTTTCCTGTCACCTTGCTACACCATGAAGTCATCCCAAATCATTTTTTTCTGCGACAACGTGACTCCACTACCCACCCCATGGAACACTTATCCAATCTGTTGCAATCAAACCTATTTCATGCCACATAAAAGTTTGCAAAGAGTTAAGGGAAATCACTGTGCATATTTTCTTCGCACGTCCAACCAACTCTTCCCTTGTGACTCAAGTTGTGATCAAGTCCACAAGTCTGGCTTCCTTAGATGAATTCACCTATCTTCTTCATCTTCATCCTCGAATATGAAATGTCCCATTCACTCCAAGTACTACACGTCCAAACATCCTTTGCCCCATTACTTCAATCCCACCTAGTCATGTTGTTGTGTCCACCTCTCCATGCCTCGAAATGATCAAGCTTCACACTCAACCATGTTTCCCAAGGAAATAGAAACACCCATGCCCAAGTGATATTTTCATGATGCAACCATCCTATCTATGCAATCCTCCAAACTAAGGCAAGCCCCCAACTCACCTTCTTCCACCTGTAAATGTGTTGAACCTGCACATAATAGATCTAGCTAGCAAATGACATACACAATTTGCAGAGAAAATATGAGAAAAGAGAAGCAGGAGAGAAAGAATGGAAGAATTCTCATTAACTATATTCCACACTCAAAGAGTGAATAATTTACAATAGATATGGGCTACATGAGTAACTAATGCACCATAGTAGTGATCTAGAGAGATCTAGACACTCACTGACAGACATTGGAGTGAACTACCACCTAGTCCTAGTTAATTGATCCTTGCAATCATCAGTTAACTAAGACATATGTGTGGAAGTGAGAGAGACACGTGCAACTGTTGGTGATAAAATAGAGGTTTCCATGCATGAGTGACTTCCACTAGTCTAACTGAGTGTAGAACTGAAGAGGAACATCTTATTTTGTAAGGGAACATTCTCTAGAGAGAATAAGAATATTCTCATCTAAGGAATCGTTCTCAACATTGGACTATCAAACTTAGGAAAATAATTCTAGGTGAGTGTGTAATATCTCCAACACCCCCCTGAACACTACTAGGGTGTACATGACGAATGGGTCCTGGAAACTAAGGCCATGTTAGGTACCCATTGTACAATGCAATTTTGCAAGTTTGTGCTTGTTGAAGATTTTGTTGAAGATGTAGATATCTGCATGGATCTGATGAAGTAGATGCACCATTGATATGTCCATGCATATCCACTTTCTCTTCTTGTAATGAAGAAGATCCAAATAAAGTTTGGATGAAATTTTGAAAACCATGTGGTCGTTTCCTGATAAACGCTGAAATTTTGTTGATTTTAAAATGATCATAACTTCACTTCCCAAACTCCATTTCAGACAATATTTTTTTTGAAATTGGACATTTTTCCAAGAGGAATTCAAATATCCAATTTTTTTCTACAAATGTTTCTCATAAAATATCATAATTGAATCTGGTGTGCGTGGCTCCCTTTTTGTCTCTCGAGATGCATGCATGGTGCATGCATGTTGCTCCTGATATGCATGCATGGCGCATGAAAAAGTTTTTACATGTGAATCTTGAGATGCATGCACGATATCTTCCGTATGAAATTCAAGGAAAAAATCTGAAATGGAGTAGACATCATCTGCAATTAATGGAACAAGAATTTGTGCAGATACTTGTGTAGAAGACTCTTCAGAATAAGAGGCTTGTTCTTCTGATTGTTTCTCTTCTAGATCTATCTTTTGAATCTCATGCATGAAATATTTCTTATTCCCAAATAAAACCTCCAATCTGCTCCATAATTCGTTTGGAGTTGAGTCTTGGGAGTCATCATATACTTGGTGGAGAACTTCAGGAGAAACAAACCAGAGGATACATCCTATGGCCATATTGTGTCGATTGAGAAAGTCATTTTTCTCATCGGCGAAATCAGTCTCTACTTCCATTTCCATATTTATTTGGTACAAGCCTTTGCATCTGAGCTGAAGCATAATTTTTGGCTTCCACTCCAAATGGTTATGAGGCGTGAGAAGTATTGGCGACGAACAATCCATCTTTTATGTGTACTTCAATCTTCAATACCTGGAAAAAGAGTCTGGTGTTTCTTTTTCCTCACAATCCATCGGCTCTGATACCATGTAAATGTGTTGAAACTACACCTAATAGATATATCTAGCAAATGACACACACAATTTGCAGAGAAAATATGAGAAAATAGAAGCAGAAGAGAAAGAATGAAAGAATTCTCATTAACTGTATTCCACACTCAAAGAGTGAATAATTTACAATAGATATAGGCTACATGAGTAACTAATGCACCATAGTAGTGATCTAGATAGATCTAGACACTCACTGATAGACATTGGAGTGAACTTCCACCTAGTCCTAGTTAATTGATCCATGCAATCATCATTTAACTAAGACGCATGTGTTGAAGTGAGAGAGACACATGCAACTGTTGGTGATAAAATCGAGGTTTCCATGCATGAGTGACTTCCACTAGTCTAATTGAGTGTAACTGACTCTGAACTGAAGAGGAACGCCCTATTTTGTAGGGGAATATTCTCTAGAGAGAATATTCTCATCTAAGGAATCATTCTCAACATTGGACTATCAAACTTGGGAAAATAATTCTAGGTGAGTGTGTAATATCTCCAACACCATCGAGTCACCTCTCTACAACTCAACATATACGATGAGCATGGCCAACACATTCACACCCCTCAAATACCTCAATTAACTATCTAGAGCATTCAAGGTCAAATGAGCCACCCAAAATAAATTCCATGCCTTCTTTCCAAATAAAGGCGCGTTCGAGCCAATACAACAGTTCAACACTAAGAAATTTTTCATGTTTTGATTGAGGTTGTAGCAATGGTTGAGGTAGTAGAAACATTAGAAAAGAGTGTGATCATCATAGTAGGACAATGACATCTTGGGAATCATAGAAAGAGTTGGGTAGGGTATGTCCTTCCAATGTACTGGATACACTGGTCGCACACAACTTTGAGCAAAGAGAAGTGCAGGTGGTTGCACGAGGTTGCAGATGATTGTATTTCGAGTTGGAAATTTGGGGTTTCCACTTTGTAGGGAAACTTGGGGTTTCCACTTGACATGAATTTTGGATTTCTAGTGGCGCAAAACTTGGGGTTTCCAACAAACTCTTCGTTGTGGATGGGAGCATGAGTTCAGGTAGAGACTTGGAGGTGACATATTTTGTGTGTGTAGCTTGGAAGGAAAGGAATTTTGGTGGGGTAGGATGTAAGGCCTTCAGTGAGGAGGGCACGTGGCACCTCCGTTCGACCGACATAGATGAAGAGGATACACAGAAGTTGGGTTTGCCTAGGTGACTTGGACAGACAAGTGCACTAGTGGTTGGGTAGGATGTGCAACAAGTTGGCTAAGTTGGGTGCATTATTGATTAAGGGATCTTTCCCCTGTGATATTGGGTCTGAATCACAACAGAGAAAGACTAAGTGGCAGAGACAACAGTATCCCCTCAAACACAAGCACACAAAAAGCTAAAGAAAATAAATACTTATACTAGGAGGAAGTAGGGATAGAAAAGAGAAAAGAAAGTGCACCTTGTTCTCCCGTCTGATTTTGATCCCCACTTTGATTCGTTGAAGAGATCTTGATATTCTAATGGAACCATCTTGTAAGAGAGATACAAAACAAGGGTTGCAGTGAAAGTAGTTATACAATCCAAAGCATGTGCATATTATATGTCATATGCAAAGTAAACATAGAGATAAACATACATTGAAGACAAAATCTGAGGGAAAACAAACTCTTTTATTATCAACAAGTGGAAAAGGTAAGTTACAACCTTGTCTAGCCTTTAGGCACCATCTTGAAGCCAACTGTCTGGCTTCTTCCAGGAATCCTCAAGCATCAACTCAACCAATGTAATATTCCTTCAATGACCCAGATAGAGATAAGGAGACACTCTATATTCATACAACATGAGAAAGAAGTGTTGGAAAAGGAGTTTCCATACTACATGGTATGTTTCTCAGAGAATTATAGGGAAGGGAGGCTTGCTAGATGATAGCAGAATAACTTTGCATAAAAGGAATTGACCTCTCCTTAGCCCTCAATGATTGTTTATATCTTCCCAAAGAGGTTTGGGGAGTTGGATTCCGTTGAGTATGGGAAAGGGTCATTGGGAAACGATTCCAACCAAAAAAACTCACCCGAACACATAGAATTATTTTATTTTTCACAAATTTTGAGGGCATTTGTGGGTTGCAGTGTAGGAATGCACGGATTTCCATGTGTTTCACTAGGGAAACCTATGGATATGCACTTAGGGAATGGTTTTTAAGTGATTTTTGAGAGGTCATTTTGGGGAAAAGTCTATCAAGCATTAGGAAAGGGTTAGGTCATGGCACAAAAACAGAGGTGTGGCATTTTGTGCTATAAAAAATGCCCCCTAATGTGTGAGGTTAGAATGGAAATACGATGGCCTAAATACATTATGAACTCTGAGAGGAGAGGATGCATCAAAGAATCTATGGGGGTTCCCAAACAACTAATCCATAAACAATAACCGTCAGCAAGGATCAAGCAAGATTTTTGTTTCCCAAGTCGAGCATACCCATGCTCAGGAGTGATGTAAGCATGGCCACCAAAGCAAGTACACTACGGATCCATGGCATATGTAAAATATAACTATAGTCCATGGCCATGAACAATACATAGTGGATCCATGTGATATAAATGAAGTAGCAAGCATGGCCATGAAGAATAAACAGTGCATCCATGTCAAAGTAGATCGTATCCACGAATAGATACATAGTGGAGCTATGCCTCAAAATCAATAATAGAGGATAATTGGGACCAAAGAAACGAACAATATGATCCTCTATGAGTACTAATCTATGAGGTGGCACCATATGAGTCTAGAAGGATCACAAAAGAGGTGGTGCTCGTACTTCACCCAGAGTCTTCACTATGATCTGTCATGGTACAAGTCTACACTATGCGAATAAATGAGTCGAAGTCGAACATAGTGAGACATCATTTGATTACCGGTCATTGAGGTATATCATTAACAAACATGAGACAACCCACCAATAATGATAATGGGAGTCAAGGTACCATGGTTGTTATAGAAAATTTTGCCTCACCCCATGAAACTTGCTTGGATGGCCTTTCCATTTCCCTATGCAAACTTGAAGTCCCTTTTTTGCCTTCCAGAACTAAAAAATAATATTTTTCCAAATAAGCACACCCTACCAATTAGAAAGCATGTGTATAGGCATGTTGCTCAATTATATCCTAAGTACATCGGGTTTGGTGCTCAAAATTAAAATTTGTGTTCATTTTCCATGTCATGTAACGAAATCCATGATCCTTGACCTTCCATATACTGGAAACGTTATAACTCAGCCCTTCAGTTCCATTTGAAGGCTATAAATTGGGCCATATCCAAGTCGTGGGGGGGAAGAATTCAACTTTTGGGAGCAAAGATACTTTGGAGAAATTTCACTTCACATTGAGTATGTATCCCTTTATCCTTGAAGTTATGAACTCATTTTTCATCCCCCAAGCTCTTCCTTATTTGTTGGAGAACCTCATTGTCTCCCTTATATGGCATGGGGTAAACCAAAACAAACAGAATGACACACATAAATCAACTCTAATATCAAGTATGCTAAATAAATGAAATGCTAACAAGACAAGATCAAGAGCCTACCTCGTCCAGACGTTCGATGAAGACCACCATTGAGCACGCAACTCAAACGTATATACCTGCAACTCGTCCTCAAAAACCAAGATACACAAGCATATGGTGATAATATATAATGTTAGCATATAAATTAGCATAATCCATTAACATACATGACAAATACGCCCATGGAATAACCTTGAACCCAACAGTCAACATCTCCTCATTGGTCACTGACCGGGGGGTTTCCCTTGTGTTTGACGACAATAACTCTATTCACACATTGGGATTTGTGCAGTGTCTTGGATTCCATTAGCCTTATTGGTGGTTTCCTCTCCTTTGTTGGCAGTCTTTTTCATTGGTTGTTATTCAGAGGGTCTTTTTCGTGCACTACTTCCATCTAGTGCATGTGAAAGACGCACAGGGTCGTTGGTTCGTGAACATCTTCTTCATCTGAGTTCCTCCAAATCATCAAGATATTGCTTTATACCTCGTGTTGACTGATGAGTCTGTTCGAATGCGGATTGAATAGTTGGCACATATTCAAAGTCAAATGAAGCAATCATTCAAAAATAATCATTTTGTAAATTATATTTAAATAGGACTCAGACTGTAACCTGAGTGGGCCATCAATAAATTATGGATATAAATGATGCTTTCAATTCAATCTAGCTTTCCATATTTACAATATCTTATTATTGTTCAATTATTCTTAAAAAATGTAAATAAAATCTATATACAAAATATCAATTAATTTCCCAAATATCACGATATACCAAACCAAACCTTGAAGACAGAAGAGAAGCATTGCACACTTCATAAGACACTTTACAATTAGATACTTCACCAAAACTTGAAGATGGGAGAGAAGGTAGGTTTGCATGGAATGCTTCATAAGTGCCTTTACAATTAGATCCTTCTCCAGTGTTCATCACAACTCCCAAAAATGGTTGATTTTATTAATAGTTGCATATATGAATTGAACAAATCCTCTTTTCAAGGTTGTTAAATTTGTATTTTTGGTTTTCTATTTTTTGGAATCACTCGATATTTTGTTTTCAACCCATAGCCTCTCTATCAACTTTCTTTCATTGTTATTGTCTATTTCCAAAGTTGAATTTATTGCATTGCTATTGCACATTTCCAGACTTGCGTGGAAGGGACTAAGTTGTCATGCAACACTTGTTTCATATAAATTGATCACTACACCTCTCAACTCTATCTTTAATCTTAAATAAAAATCCATAAAAAAAATAAACAAGCCTCCTCCAAAATCTATCCTTTAAAGGTTTTCTCGAGAAAAACAGGCATAAGATACAAAGTGCAAGGCATAAACAACAAACTTCACATCAAAAGACATTGTTACTCTTTAAGATTGAAAAAAGAAAAGCAAAACCTTTAGCCTCAATATATTTTATTGCATATGCTCACTCTATTTAAGGTTAATCCGGTTTAGTATTGGAGAAGCAGAGAGGGAAAAGATGGATTTTCGAAAGAGAAATTAGTTTTCGATAGGATTTTAAAGCCGTAATATACAACATAGTAAGAAAAATAAACGAGAATCCTGAATTTCCATAGAAAACAAATAATTTTCAGTTGAAGTTGCAAAAGTACCATTTAAAAGATACGCTACCACACGTCACAATTGAGTAGTTCACTACAGACGTAGATAAAATATGAGAGAGTAGGCATATTGTACACACAAAAAATATTCTCGTATTCTATATTATTCAATGAAACATTACACACATAAATATATTAATTTTGGCCTTAAGATAGATTGACTATCTTAGCCATACAATCTATTTCTTGATAGAATCTCGCAACAATACACTAATCTAAGAGTTAAGTAGGTTGGACCGAATCTAAGAGTAAACTCCTAAGTATTAAAAATATATTCACTCACGTAGAGAGTAATATCTACATAACAATAGTACAATCTTATGAAGAATCTCACAATACGAAATAAGACAAGTAGGAGTTATTACAACACCCTCCCTTAACGAGTACTTGTCTTGATCTTTGTCAGGTATGGTCTTCATCAACATTCCTTAACCATTTGGAAATATTACAGGCTACTAACTCCATCAAGTTGTCTCAGTAACTCCTGAGTTGAATTCCTCAGTTCCACTTCTGAACTCCCAAATCATGGATCCCCCAAAGTCAATTACTAGACAACAACTCACACACTTTTCATGTGACCTCATTAGAAAACCACTCACATGTCTTAAAAAACTAATGAGGGATCGTTCCCTAGATCCACAACTCCCGAACTAATTGGACAACCATCCATACTGAGCTTTTACATGCACTTGATCCCTTCTAGATTTGAAGAGACAATTGCACTTGATACCTTCTAGCTTTGAAGTGAAAATTTCTTTAGACCAAGAAATCAATTCATTTTTTAAGTGAAAAGACTAACAACTGACTATCATATGGACATACTTCCATCTACCAAGATACATGGGTATCCAACCATTGTACTCACCAGTTATCTAGGAAAATAGTTTGAGTATGGAATGTATTTCAGTAAATCTTACACCATAACCTCTTTCATTTGATTTCAGAGATTCATCATCATTTAATTTTTCTAATACATACATGCACTATTTCAAACAAATTATTTCCTACTTTCTCTATAAAAAAACCATTCATTTAGATACACACGCTGCCCCATCCTTTACGCAATAAACGCACTAGCTTGGATATGAAATTGAAAAAAAAATAAGAACTTGAATACCACAGTAAAAATTTATGTTGAAATTATTAACAGTATTACAGAGACATGTCCCTCCAATGAGATCACGGATTGGGTACTTGTAACGACCCCTTCGTTACGTCTATGAATAGCGAAGTACAATAAGAAATTTTTTTTTTTTCTTTTTCTTTTCTTTTAACAAATAAGAAATTAACAGCATCACCTAATTCACTAAGGTGACACATGATCAAAATATAAACAACTCTACATATCATTGCGGAACGAGATTTCAAAATATAATGCCAAACAA
>ML787776.1:178428-207600 GCA_009831015.1 Picea engelmannii
ACCTGTATATAGCAATAGTAAAACATCATGTCATAAATCATGACGCATCATCATCAAGGTTAAGTGGTTCATCATCATAAAAATCCAGATCACTTGCGAGCAAGTGTCCTCAAAAGAATAAGTTTTGTCAGTGCGCCAGAGCGAGATGTTACAGTACTGCTTTCTGGTAATTCAAAGGTTTTCCACTGGAGAATATCTGGTGGTTGTTGGCTTGGTTTGAGTCCACAAGGAGACAAGATATTAATAGCCATCCTCTGGCCAAGTTACTCGAGAGCTGGGACATGTGAGTGCCTCCCATATAATCAATGCCACAAGATTGTGGGATCTTCTTCAACATAGTATTAGAAACCAGTAAGTGTTCACCTAAGGGTTGACATTGGAAAACCTAGACAAATATGAGCTCTCATTCCTTCATGCCCGCTTGCACACTCGAGGCAATGAATCCACAACACTTTGTACACACAAAAACTCACTCAAAAAATTCAAATGCTAAAACAATGTAGCAATCACTTACATCAAACTATATACTCTCACATCTCTTTCATATTCATGGGTCCTCCCTAAGGGATTTACACCAAGACCAACTCTAATACCAAGATAAAATATGAGAGAGTAAACATAGTGTACACTCGAAAACTATTCTTCTATTCTATATTATTCAATGAAGCATTACACACATATAAATATATTAATTTTGGTCTTAAGATAGATTGACTATCTTAGGCATACAATCTATTTTTTGAGAGAATCTCTTAACAATACACCAATCTAGGAGTTAAGTATATTGGACCAAATCTCTCAAATTAAACTAATTAGCAAACTCCTAAATATTAAAAATCTATTCACTCACGTAGATAATAATCTATACATTACAATATTACAATCTTATGAAGAATACCACAATAAGAAATAAGACAAGTAGGAAGTATGTCAATAGATGTACTCCATCAAACTAAAGGAGGATCCCGCCAGAATCATATCTAAATGTCTGAGTTGTCGATCCTTCAAAATTACTTTGCAAATATTGAAGGTCATACCTCAAAGAAAAAAATAGATTCAACCACAATAAAAAAAAAACTACCACCAAATCCATGCACGAGACAAAGAAAATACCAAACATCTTACGGCCATGGAAAGTGCTACTGAATTAAAACTTCATAAAAAAATAAAAGAGGACTTTCTTTTTCTCCTAGAACAAAAAATCAACCTCTTTTTGAGATAGTATTTCCCCCTTGCATTAACCCTTTTCTCCACACTATAATTTTAGTGGAGCTTGTGACGAGGGAATCTTCAAGATACTTATATTGTCATAATTAAAATTAGGGTAAGTGATATTCCTAATGTTGATGATCATACCCTTAGTATTACACTCAAATTTGGTCCTCTGAGTTATTTGAGTAGAAATGAACTATTATCATTAGTTTTTCCATTAAAAAACATTTTTCTAGCCTAAGTTACCTTTACAATAACTTTATTTACAAAAATATTCCTAAAAGTGACTCTAAAAACTATGCAAGTGCAAATCTCATATTAGATAATCATACACTTGTAAGGTCATGATCTCTCTTGCTAACTAAGGAGAGTCTTGTTTTGTCCTACAAAGTAAAGTTTCTTGGTGAGTTTCAAAAGAAGGAGTTGGTAAGATAACACCCTTATGCTTGTGAAATTGGGCTAGGCTTTCTTTGATCTATCTTAGGCTCATGTGATCTTTGCTTGTGAATAGTGTTTCCTTCACTCTTTGTTAGTGATATTTCCTTAAGGGTACTTTGTGGATCTATACTAATCCACCTCCCAAAGTGTAAGCACAAGATCCATATCTTTTTGAAGATCTCTTATGCATGTAGCTAAGGAAGGAAGACCCCAAAACCAAGTGATGGAGGTACAACAACTAGAACATGTATCTTTTGATTGGTTGATGTACAATTTCTCTTAAAAAATTATAGATCTGTCTTATTTCCCCCTTTCAATTCATTGTTGTTTCTCTTATGAATTATCTTTCTATCTATGGATTGATCGTGAATTATTATATTTCCAAAATAATTAAGGTTAATTGTGTTTGAATCTGATTCACTTGAGATATATATGTTGGAGAAAGGGACTTCTAGCCTCTTGTGTGTGCATATATGAAGTTAAATATAAATCTAGAGGTAGCATTAGATTGGATCATCTTACCTGGATCTATATCAAACTTTGGAAATAAGGTATGTTTTTCTTCCCTCTTATTGCATTTCATGTATAAATAATTAGCCTAGGGAAAGTCATATATGTTATCTAGTACTTATGATTTGTGGTGAGTGTCCAACCCTCTCACCAAGAAATCCTAGATCTTAGATCACGATAAAAATCTCTATAACCAAATTGGTGACTCCAGTAGGGAGAAATTATTAGAATTGGATTGGTTTAATTAGTATTTTCACCATAAATATTTCTCTCAAACTCAAATCTCGACAATCTTTATACCATCGGAAAGGTGTTGAAGAGATATACAACTTTTCTATTATACATTTTCTCAAATTCTATATGGATTCTATGGTGAATGCATTTTTCTACTTGTGGGAAATTATTTTGGCACGTAAGATACATGGTAAAAGAGAATTTACATTTGTCCATAAATTTTGATACTCCATTTTGGTCATGCCTTATACTATTGAAAAGGTATCACCAAGATATACAACCTTTATGTTATGTGTTTTCAGATATTCCTTAGTGTTTGTTTCATATTTGAAAAAGAAAAATCTGAAATTTCTTTTGGCACATAGGATACATACTAAAAAGGAATTGGCATGTGTCCACAAATTTTGATATCGAAATGTATTTTGGGTTTGCTATATTCCATTGGAGATATCTCACTGAGACCTACAACCTTGCCATTATATGTTTTCTAAGTTTTCTTGCCATTTGTTCTAGATTTTCAAAAGAAAAATATGGGCATCTTTTGGCACATAGGATACATGGTAGAAGAGAGTAAAATGCCATAATTGTTGTTAATAGCTTGGCTCTTGGTAAACATTGTGGTAGGAAGCTTCCTACTCAGTTGTTTGAGTTTTCATGATTTCTTTTGTTGTGTTTTATGAATGTGGAAAACAAAAAATCCTAGATTATTTGCTTAGGTGTTAGGTTAAGTGAATTGTGCAAGTTAGTGTTTTCAAGTATGCTCATTTTCTTCTTTAGATTGTACAAGTGTGAGTTCTGAAATTGGAAATAAGAATGCCTTGAACGAAAATTTGGTGTCTTCCTTGAATTAAATTACAAAGTTGTTTTGGGTTTGCATTGTTTTATTTTTGAAAGAGGATTGTTGAATTGCAAATGTGTTTCATGATTCCTTCTTCAATTTATGCAAATCTAAGTCAAAACACCATATAGTTTCATTTCGTAGCCCCTTTTTAGTAAGAAACAACCCTAAATAAACACAAAATTAAAATCAACTAGACTCATTTTTCTTTGACGAAAAAATTAACATTAATCTAAGTGATAGGGAATTGGTTGTTGGTTGAAGAGTAAATTATCCAAGGCCACTTAAATGAAACTAGGAATCTATTAAAGAGTGCAAAATCCATTAATAGAAAAAGGTGTTTGTTGGGAAAGTGTTTCTCACATGGGCATCAAGCACTGGGTCAAGTTGATTTTGGTGTTGAGATATACCCTCTCACTCTTATCGATGGGTGGATGTGTACTAGGGGACTTTGGTAGAATTGGTAGATCCTCATGGTGATGTATTTTCTTTAAGGTTTTGGTTGTGAGATGAAGTATCATATCTACTATCTAATGTAAAAACTTGATCCACGACTATTCTTCCTAGCTACAAATTATGAAGAGGTAAAGTTAGTAGATTTTCTTAGGTTTCTCATGGGTGACTACAGTGGGAAGTGCTTATGGTACCTAGGACATGCATAACGTCAACCTCATCTCCCTTGAAGGGTTCCCTTCTTCATAAAGGTACTTGAACCTTGGGTGATTGTTGTGTAAGGGTTAACATAACTATCCCTTCTTCCTTTGTTGATCGGTTTTGGGTCTCACTACCCCAAGGTTGATTTCTAGAAGTCTCTATTCATCTCTTCATTGAGTGTTCAATCAAGGATTTAATTACCTTGAGTTGTTATTCTTTAAAAGAGTGTGTTTTATTCTTGATGTTCTTTAGGAAATTTTTAGTGGAGTGTGTTACACGTCAATATTGCTCACTTCGATAAGTGTCGTAAGTGTCGCATGTTCCTTACAACTTTCGCAAGTGTCGCAAGTTGTTCACAAGTGTCGCAAATGTTGTTCAAGCATACTATCATAATGACGACACTAAGGAGGCACTTAAGACATCTCATACACTTGATTTAGAGGAGGGAAAATGATTAAATGAAGTCAAGGAACTCTTATCACCTAAGAAGAGCTCTTAAACAAAGGTTTTGAAGGTGAGCGCTCCCCTACATCAGCCTTAGGAGCGCTGGCGCTCCCCTATAAGGTCTCAGGGAGCGTTATAACACTCATCTGCCCCTCTGAAGGAGAGATATCCATCCTTGGAGCGTTGGCGCTCCCCTCAAGCTTCCTAGGGAGCGTTATAGCACTCTGATGCCCCTTTTGAGGGAGCGTTGTCTAATCTGAGGCAGTAGTTGGCCTGTTGAGGAGAATAAGGGGAGGATTTTTCAAGTTTGGAAGGCAGTTGTATTCGAAGTCTTGGTTCCATTAGGAGATCCCTAATCCAAGGAGGGAATTCCTCAACTTGTTCTAAAGATAACTCAAGAGGTTAAGCTTCTCTTAACCTATATAAGCAGGCTCTATGATGGTGAAAAGAGGGGAAGAATTGCTAGCATGAAACCTATGATCTCGTAGGAAACACACAGTCAGCCAAAGGAGAGTGATCAGTGAAGTTGTTGTCATCCAGGTTGTGGATCTTTCGAGCAAGGGTTAGACGAAGGGGACTTGACGAATCTGTCGCATTCGCATCTACGATTGTAAGTACTGTTGTCGTTATTCTCATTAATATGACACGCTTGGTTTGTTTCTTTCTAGTTTGTGTCTGATCTTACATGAACTTATCATTGATAGATAGATCTGTTTTCAAGCTAATATCAATAGAGTAGGAAGTGGTCGTACTTTGTTTGTCTACATGACTCAGTGAGGAGCGAGAGTTTGGAGCTCGATTTGGAGCGTGCAGGGACAAACGTCGATAAAGAGGTACCTCTATTCTCCTTCCTTCTTATGTATTAGTTTGTATAGATTTGAAAGGAAGTCAATGTCCATGTTAAGCACTTTCTGTCTTAGAGTTAGGGTCTAGCTCTTTGAGGCAATCTACCTGTCCGCAGGGAGATTTTCCTACAACAGAGTGTTCATTGGGGTTCCCTTACTTGGCCTTAGGACATTGACATTGAGTGAACTTTGCATGTATTGCATTTAGTTCATATTTCATCAAAGTGGCTAACCAATCACTCCATAAGTCTCAGAGGAATCGAGGTCTTTGTCCTAAGTTCATAAAACCACCTTCCATAAGGCATAAGTTGTTAAGTCCAGATAAACTTTTAGGTGATTCTTAGGATGAAGTGAAAGCTAGTTGGGTGTCACAATGGGTTTTAATGTATTACTTTGTCCTTGCAAATTATTTCTAAATTTTAGAAGGTTAAGATGGATGTTTCTCATTTCCTACAACTTTTGGATTAAATGGGACAAACCCCATAAAGTATGAGTTGAGAGATTCATACAGTTGTCCTAGGCTCCTTGATATGATCCCAACAATCAATGGAGTGTTGGCTGGTCTTCACACAAAGCCAACATATCAAGAAGTAATGCTGCAAAGTATGAAAATATTGGCCTCGTAACTCTTCCCCTAGCCTCATATTGACAAAGTTTCATGGTGACATCAATTATCTTGATTATAGAGAGGTCCTTAAAGTAGAACAAGTGTCACTGTAGTGGCTATGTCCCTGCCGAGAAGTTTTTGAGAAATGAAGTGCTAGCAATCAATAGCAATCAATAAATTAGGTGTAGGTATCATCATGTCAATTCCAACTAAAAGATCTAATCTATCTACCAAAGGATGGTTTGGGATATTCTATCCCACCCTCACGCGCCCTAGGTGTTGTTTGTAACTTGGAATACATAGAGTTTTGACATCAAAGTTTGGATTTTCGACCCTTGTTATTTGATAAAGTGGAATGGGATTTGGTGTGATAAGAACTCCTAGGGAATAAGAATTTCGGAAATGTAAGTTTTATGTAGACATTTAGACGTGAAATTATAAGAGTTGATGATAATAATACTCTTTGTTCCCAAAGATTTGTTGGGTTAACTCGAGATGAAAAGATAATAATACTTTGGCATGAAGAAATTGAATGCATTTAAACAAAGAATAAAAATATTTATATCAACAAACCCTAAGCAAAAACCATCGAATTTTCCAGTGGGCCGGTCGGAAATTGCTGAGTTCACCTCACTTTATCCAAGGTAGTTGCTTCTTTCCCTCCAGAGAGAGAGGTAAGTACAAAGGCTAAGATTATGCCAGTATAAACTTGGTCCATTCTCCATATTGGCCTAGAGTCTTCAAGCAAATAAGCCCCTGCGAAAAGAAGCACCTATGGAAACATCTCTACCAACATGATTTTATTCATCAGTATTCATCATTGGAGTTGATCATATCTCATACCGATATCCTGTTTTTTCAATAAGGAGAATAGACCCGTAGGAGTCTAGGTTGTGTCTCAGTCCGAGTGTGTTTGATCATCCTCTCACTCCAACTAGCACGTGCTCTATATACATAATAAATATTACAATCACCTTAATCGAATCTTTCTTGGATCACCATTTGTCTATGCTCCAAAGAAACTGTAGCTATTAGGGACTAACTTGCTTTTCCAAGCAGCCTCCTTCACTCCACCCGCTCTTTATCATTACATTGCATAATATTTAAAAACATAAAAGCAATGTTTCTTTTGCACTTTAATATTTTTTTGTTCCCTTCAGTTGTGATACATTGCAAGACTAACACATACTCAAAACACTAAAGCAATATTTTATGGTATATGAAACTCTCTTTAAGTAGCATAGGCAACAATGTCTTGATGAATTAAAAGTTCACAGATACTATACAAGTGTTTGCATGCATGTTATTTTAATTTATTAAAACATTTAATAAAACACATGTATCCTCATTGTATCTACGTTGTCTGCATTTTTCTTGGCAAATATGTCGGGTATTAATGTTTATTTACTTAGTGGGATATATGCCATTGTCGAGGCACCAACAAATCGCCATATCATATTCGAAGGCTCCAGTGCCAAGGTTTTGAAACCATAGTATAGTGCTAAAGCTCCACGTGTCTATTTGCCCAAGCAACGTTGTTTCTAGTGGACATTTATTAACTTGTTAGGTCGAAGCCACTTCAACCTATTTCACTCCTTTCACACCATGGGGATAAGAGTATCGATGTGATTTTGGAACTCCTTCACACCATGGGCGATGAGAGCATTGATGTGATTTCAAAGACCACGTCACATGAGGTGTCGCCATAGTTTCATGGCCACGTTTCGGTTGAGATGGAGGAGGGGAGGGGGAGGTTAGGTTCGCGTTGTCGTCGTAGGCGTGGCCTCATTTCTTTGTAAAGAAATCAATTTATGTAAAAAAAAAAATTAAAAATTCCATTATCATGTTGAAAAATCGAAACCCTAGGGAATCCCCACACATCGTCTCCTGGTTATGGCGAGGCCTCTGATGATGCCTCTAGTGTAGCCGACCTAAAACATTTTTTATATCATTTGCATTTGCATTTATATCTTTCTAAGTTAGAGTACGAAGCTCGGGGTTCGAATTCTCGATCGTTGCGTACCCAAGGGCTCTCGGACCTACGTTGCGAAGAGCAAGGGAGAAAAGTTGCGGGAGGGCCTGCGATTATGTTTCTGAAGGGCATAACAGGTACATATCTTTCTTTTTGGATCAAACTTTAGTTAAGGAAATTGGGGGAATAACGAGAAATATTCCTAGGGTTTTCCCGCAACTGTGTGATTTTGCATGGTCTAGGATCCATTTCTTAGTCGGGTTAATGGTGTTGTATAAACAAGTTTACGGCCCCGTGTTCATGTACAAGTCATCGAGGTTGGTTTTGTGAAACCATGGACTAGTTAATGAGGCAGTCATATTGTCCCTTTTACATTAAGGAAGAATGGTTTCGTAATTATCACCCTCATGACTCTCCGTCAAGTGGCGAAAGATGATGATGGGTCATGGAGACAATGGCAGTTGTGTCGTTGAGGGGATCCACAAGCTAGAAATCGACATATTTACAATTTTACACAAGCCCTCAAGGCATTGTCATTGAATCATCCCTTCGATTTAGATGATGGCGTTGGTGTCAGATCGAACGTTGTGGGGCCTTCGCAGCCTTTGGCAAGGTATTCAGGAGTAGGCGATGGCAGGCACAAGCACAAGAAGGTTCAAGGAAGAGGACAGGACATGGGTCTTTCTGTTGCTAAAATTGACAATTCGACAAAAAGCAAGGATGACAAATTCTCTAAAAAAGAAGAATTATTTCGAAGTGTTACAACTGAGGATGTGATGGCTTTGGATCCTCACATTCAACTTGATATTTCCAATTTTGTAGAAGTTTTTTATCCTTGCTTGTTAATTCCACCTTGTGGCATTTATGGCAGTGGGAGTCAACAAAATGGTATGTCTGTTACACAAATTTTGAGTTGTGCTGCTAATTATATCCAAGTGATGGACAAGAAAGAAACTAAACATTGCTGGGAGGATGTTTAGCAAGACAACAAACATCCTACATCAAGTCAGGTTGTTGATGGATGTGTGTAGAAAGTTGTTGCGGAAGGCAGGGACTGGGTTGGAGCAGATGGTGACAGAGCAATGTCGACATCTTCTAAGAAGAGAACAAGCTTTGATATGAAACATGTTATTCTCAACCTTGGTTACATCCAGTTGTATATTGGAAAAAAAAATGAAATTGACAACTACAATAATGTTGTATCGCTTAAGATATTAACTTCAATATATATACATTATTTGATAATATCTTTCATTAACTTATCATATGATATAATTTTTGTTACTAATTTGTATAAGAATTATTTATAGTCTCTGAATTACATAATCTTTTGGAATGACATGCAGAGTGATGGAACATAACCTATTGCCACCCAAAAAGGCAAAAAAAATGCATATTAGAAAAAGGAACAAAAAGGCATAGAAAAGAAAGCGACAAAAACAAACTAAAGCTATGATAAAGTCACTGATAGCATTGGATTAATTAATAGCAATTGGTCAGATGGACTTGAAGATTTAAGAGACTAAACACGGACTGTTAATTCATAAGCAAACGATGATTCATCTTACCTGAGTGTTCCTTTTGTTGAATGCTCCAAAACAAGAAAGAACTCAAATCTACAATACTTCTAGATGTGCTTCAAACACAGGAAATAGTTAAGATTCAAGACACTAAACAAAGACCGCTAATTTATAAGCAAACAGTGATTCATCTTACGTGAGTGTCCCTTTTGTTAAATGCTCCAAAACAAGAAAGAGCCCAAATCTACAATACTTCGAGATGTGCTTCAAACAAAGGAAATAGCACAAATATAGTAATAGCGTATGTGATCAATCTAAATTCATTATGTCAAAGCCCCGACCTCTCTAAACAGAAACAATAGGTATTTTGATACATTGCTCCACCAGAAGAAGGCAGACGACACAGTTGAAGAGAGCAGTGATGGGAAGGCGGTCGGGATAGTGGTGGGAAGCTGACATTGTCAAGGCATGATTATTGTTTGTCGGTAGTTAATGCGGGTTAGACATAAACATTATTACAAACATTGGAGAACGGGAAGCTCACAATCAAACGTGAAACCTATTCTCCAATAAAATTTCAAAAAAAATGTTTTTTTTTTTTTATAATATAGAAAAATATATTTATGTTTTCCTATCTCAAACATTACAAACTATGAAAAATTATATAGTCAACGAAAAACTAATAGAAAGTCAACCATGAACTAATCGCTATAGTACCCTCGCCTTCGCATGAGACTAATAATGATAGATGGAAAATAAATGCCCCATAAAGCCATAGAGGTTCTCAAAGTGAATAAATGATGGATGTCAAATAAATGCTCCATAAAGTCATAGCTATCAACTTAGAAATGAAGAAAGTATCGAAATTAATAATGAACCGAATACCACATATTTGATCTTCGCAACCCTTCACATTGTATTTACAAATTTTATAAGATTATATTCTTGATAAATTGATTAATTAAATATTATGAAAAAAAAAAAAATTAAATGATAAAAACTGGCGAATACAACATATAATTACTCGTAATTGCCTCTGCATTAATATAAAATAAATTCATAACGAATAAATTTAACTAACTCGTATTTCGCTAGAAGGAGGGCTTGAACCTCCGACCTTGTGGTTAACAGCCACACGCTCTAACCAACTGAGCTAGTCGACGAAACAAGAAAGGGTTTAGACGTCCATAAAAATTTTGTTGTCAATCAAGTAGACAACCCTAACAAATGGCATATTATATGGATCAGTGACGTTGAGTAAACAATTTCCTTAGTCGGTTCAAAGAAAGATAGGGTACTCGCGAGAGCTAGGGAATCCACGAGTTGATCAAGTGGACAAAAGATCCTGAGCAGATGTCAGCTAGTTGAGTCAAACCTATCCGTGAACATGCAATTGAGTTAAGGCTCTTTTTTGCCTTCCATTTGGTATTTTCATAAATTACCACTTGCCTCTCGAGAACAAGGGCACTATTCACTGCATTTTCACTCGTCAAAAGTGAAAAGTATAGATCGATAAAATCCACCCCAAAATGGGAACTTTGATATCTTGCAAGGTTTTAAGCAAAAGACCTTTTACATCAAGGTTTTAAAATAGAAATTTAGGGAAAATAGGTTGGGCCTTAAGGTTTACCTTTACTCTAGAAAATCATAAGTGAGATCTTGCTTGCAATGCATATATATTTTCCTTTATGCAAAATTAGTGATCGTGCATCATCTCCCACAAAGGTCATGTATTGTAATTAAAGCGTAGATTCCCATAACAATTGTGACCATGTGATTGCCTATTTTAAGGCAAAAGAGAGAAAGAAGAATGGGCATTCATGTTTGATGGTATTGGTCCTCGTCTTCTGGTTGTAAAGGTAGAGATATTCATTGTTTGTGTACCATTTTCTAAGGTTTGAATTATAGGTTTCTAATCACAAAAGCATAAAGAATCAAGTTGCATTTACTTTCTATAGTAGAAATATTTTCTCCTATAAGTTTATCAATGGTAGAAGATGAACTTGTAATGTTGTCATCCTTCGAGGTTATTTGTACTTGGAAGAGATATTCCTTTCTCACACTGTGTTGTTATACAACAACACTGTGAATAGGATGGTTGATTCATCTAATGCTTATTTCTTCAATTTCATGTTATTATTGTGAAGATTCTCTCGTTATGATTTCCTTCATGAGAACTATACCTTATATTCTCAAATGTGTATTTAGTAGGGTTCTTTCACCATGGATTACCTTATTAAAAAAAAATTATGCATTGGTGTTAATTGGAAGTGGTTTTGCCCCACCTTTTAAGAATGTGAGATTTAAAAAACAAAATGGACTCCATGGCCCAATTAATACAAAAACCAATCATTTTTGGCCAAATCTAATTTGGATGATCATTTACATAACCTTATCTTCATCATTCCCATTAAACTCCATTGCAATATTTAGAGTACATGAGCCTTATGGTAAATTTGAACTAGTTTATGGATACTTCCTTGGGTAAAAAAAAATTGATCCTAAAGCAAGAGAGGGATGGTCATTGATAGAGGCATTGCTTTGATACCTTTTGAGTACTCCTGCAATATTTCCTTCTAGGTTAATATCCCAAGGGGTGGATCTTGGTGTTAAAAGTGGTCATCTATCCTTAAATACTATTTGAAGGAAAAATTGCATGTTAGGAAAAGGTCATTTATCCTTGAATCCTATCTCATGGAAAAATGTCAAGCTAGGAAATGAGAACACATGGTTTATTCAGTTCTAGTTTGCATGGAAGCTTGTCCAAAATAAAACAAATTTTCTACTCTAAGAGAAATGAAATAATGTTATATTTAGTTAAACCCATACAATTTGTTTTTACTTTCTAGAGATTGTGGCTATATGTGTTAATCTATCCTATCAAATTATTGATAAGGTCCATAAGGTTAAGATGTATATGTCCCATTTTCTCCATCTTCTAGGTTTAGGTGCAAGAACTCATTGAACCATACATCAAGGTTTTCCTACAAATTCATTGACCCCCTTGATCTGATCCCAACAATCACAATGGAATGTTGATTGATGTTGTCACAAAGCAAGCCAATCTATGAGGTATTTTCGTGAATTTTGACAAATTTGGGGTTGTAGCTATCTTCCCATGCATCAAAATGACATGTTTCCTATGGTGGCATTAGTGATCTTGAACACATAGAAGCACTCAAAGTAGGAGAATGATGGGTGGGAAGTAAATACATTAACCCTAGAGTTGTTGACTTAGGGATGAAGAGGGTATTTGAAAAATGATAAATATGATCAACATTGCATAAGTTTGATCCTCACAACCCCTTCAATGTCTACTTTTGGATTTTGATAACCATACTCTTTATTTTTGTACTTGGGAGGATGATAGCTTTATTTTTGTACTTGGCAGGATGATAGTTTCATTTGTCCTAGAGGGATTGTCGATCTGGCTGATGGTCGATGATCAAGTCAGACAAATTGATAAAGTGTTTCACCCGCTAATGCAAATCGTCGACGACCGATAGTCGATGGTTGGGTCGAATGGTTTAGTGATGTCTTGCAAATCGGTTGTCAAGGGAAATGATCGATGGTCGATGGTTAGGTCGATAGTTTTGGCAAGGTATTGTATGCACACAAAGGAAAACGTCAATCGTCGATAGATTTTAGATCAACGACTGAGATTTCACCCAATTTTGAGATCGACAGTGTAGATTAAAAGGTTGTATAACAGTAAAACAATCACTTTTTCTATGAAATTTTACATATTTTAAAGGTCTTCAGCTTGCGGGGTGATTTTGAGTCCTTAAATGATGTTTTTAGGCAATCAAAATCCATGTAAATGATGTTTTTAGGCAATCAAAATTCATGAGAACAAAGTGTACAATGTATACTTTGAATTTGCAGCTTAAATAAAATAACTTAGAGAGAGCTATCCAACGAGCTACTATGGGTGCAAATCAGAGCTCGCATGAGAAATTTATAGCTGAAACAGTTAAGGTAAAATTTCAGCACCAGATTACTTCAAGAGGGCATAACTCCTTGCTTAGAAGTTCGTTTGGAGAACAAGAGCAGTCTATGGAAAACTTATGAACCATAGAATCCATCTATGGAGCTAGATTTGTAATCTAGGTATACAAATTTGTGCAGGAAGAGAAAGAAGACACTTGTAGCATACACGGATAAATTGGGAAAGATAATCTAAACTTCTTTGGACCATAAATTTCATCTCATAGCTCATATTTGAGCAAAAGAATAGTTTGTAGAAAGGTCTTGAGGAGGAGGAGAAATATATCCACCCAGAATTTTGAATTCAACACTAAAATTTTATTAGAAAGTAATAAAGTAAATTATGCAGTGGTAAGTGAGTGGAAATTACAACTTGTGAATGTTGTAACTTTTCGCTCCAAACTTAGATTGAGGCATGAGTACAGTCATTGGCGATTTGTTTCAAAGAGGAATGTGTCTAAGAAATCATATTTTGACTTGGTGCATTGTGTTCTTCATAAATTGATGTGAAGAATAACTTTTATTCTAATTAATGAAATGTTGTATAGTATGCATGTGCTAACAATAATTATTACATGTACATTTCTTGCAGAATTGGAGGTACATGAAAACAACTTTGGTTCTTATATGAGGAATGTAGTTATGGAAGATGCCTAGGGATCTTATAAACATGAGGAGGAGATAAAAGGCTTGCATTTCAGCATGGCAAATGTTGAGATAGAATCTAATGGAATGAGAGGAAAGCAAGAGAATTTAACCATGAAATGTTGTATAGTATGCATGTGCTAACAATAATTATTACATGTACATTTCTTGCATAATTGGAGGTACATGAAAACAACTTTGGTTCTCATATGAGGAATGTAGTTATGGAAGATGCCTAGGGATCTTATAAACATGAGGAGGAGATCAAAGGCTTGCATGTCAGCATGGGAAATGTTGAGATAGAATCTAATGGAATGAGAGGAAAGCAAGAGAATGTAACCATGAGAAGCCTAAATAGAGAATTGCAAAGCTATAGAGAAGATATTGAAAGGATTATGAAGGCTCGAGAAGAGATACTTATGAGTCTGAATATGTTGCATAGGTAAGTTAACAAAGACTCTAGCACCAAGAAAGTAGCTAGTGCTAGACAAGTGACCACATCCATATATGATATCAAAAGGGATGATCATAGGAATGATAGGTATTCAAGAAGCATGAGAAGGCATCATCATTCTCCAAATAAATCCACCAGAAGAACTCATGCAAGTTCAGGGCCAGGGGGCATCCCAAGTGTGTCTCCTGTCAGGAGATAGAGAAGAATTCATGAGGCATACACCTTGCAAGGTGAACTCAGGAAAATCAAGCCACAAACTTTCAATGGTGAGCACAGGAAAGGAGAATAGGTTGAGGTCTCGTTGTTGGAAATGAAGAAATAATTCCAGTTGCATGGTTACCCCTCAAGGGTAGAAGCTATAATTGCAACCTACCACTTGCAAGGAAAGGCAACCATGTGGTGGGATTAGCTTAAGCAAGCTAAGCACCTTGATGAGAAAAGGATCTCATTGAGACAACTCAAAGGATATTTCCAAGAGAAATATTTATCCAAGAATTATTATGAAAGGAAGATGAAAGAGTTGTTTGAAGTCAAGTTGAGGAGCATGATAATGGATGAATATGAGAAGAGGTTCTTTGAATTGATGAAATATGTGGACTTCATAAAGGATGAGAAGTTCAAAATCCAAAGGTTTCTAAGTGGGTTACCCACCTTCTACAGTGAAAAGATACAATATGATAACCCCAGAAATTTGGAGGAAGCCATAAGGAGAGTAAAGTATCTTTATGAGCAAAGCAGAGGAAGGCTAGTTTTCCAAAAATCTTAGAATGACAAGATGAAGGGTAAAAAGGATCAAAGGAAGAAAGGTTTTAAGCCACCCTTTTTCAAGAACAACTTCCAAGAAAATAAATAAGGTCATCCAACCCAAAATGAGCACAAGATTGCATATTAATTTGGGAAAAGGCCAAGGAAACAACTTGTACAATGTTGGGGGTGTGAGGGAAATCATTTATATAGGGACTACCCTCACAAAGGATAACGAATGAAGACTTTCCACAACATTCAGGAGGTTGAAATAGTTAAAGACATGGGAGGAAACATGCCAAGGATTTATGCATCCTTGGACAACAAGCAAGCAAAATATCAATCCCCCATGATTGAAATGGAAGGTAAGATTGATAACCATCCCATAAAAATTTGAATTGATTATGGAGATAGAAATAGTTACATAAAATCTAACATTGTTGAAAGATTTCAATTGAAAAGGAGTAAGCATAATAATTCTTGGTTAGTTCAATTAGTCATACGGGCTAAGAGAAAAATCAATGAGTTGGTTAAAGATTGTCCAATAGACATGGATGGAATCAACACAAAGGTAGATGTGAAATGGGTTCATATGATTGTCTAATTGGCATGGATTATTTGTATAAACACCATGATGTCCTAGACTGTTACAAAAAAACAATCACATGTCTTGTTGAATAAGGGAAGCAAGGAAAGGTTCAAGGCATTCCAAGAGTTGTAGTTGTTTGAGAAATTTCAACTATGCAATTGAAGAAGAATTGTAGGAAGGAATGTCAGATTTTTACAGCTCATATGGAAGAGGCAACCGGATATAAAGTGGTAAGTATTGAAGACCATCCGGTCTTATGGTATTTTGAAGATGTTTTTGGAGAAATCCTAGGACTATCACCAAAGAGAGGCATTGATTTCTCTATTCATTTGGTGCCAGGAGCTGCCCTAGTTTCCAAGACACCATACATAATGGGCAAACCAGAATTGAAGGATTTGCAAATGCAACTTGAAGAGATGTTAAGGAAGGGGTATATACGCCCAAGTGTGTCACCTTGGGGAGCCCTAGTGCTATTTGTAAAGAAGAAAGATGGAATCTTGAGGTTGTGTATTGATTTCAGACAATTGAATAAGGTCACCATAAAGAACAAATATCATTTTCCAAGGATTGATTATTTATTTGATCAGCTAAAAGGTGCAACAATGTTTTCCAAGATTGAATTTAGATCAAGTTATCATCAAGTGAGGATAAAGGAATAAGACATCAACAAGACAACATTCAAGACAAGATACATTCATTATGAATTCACGATAGTACCATTTGGACTATCAAATTCCCTAGTTGTTTTTATGTGCCTGATGAATGGAGTGTTCAGGAAGTACCTGGAAAAGTTTGTAATTTTGTTCTTAGATGACATACTAATTTACTCAAAGATAGAGGAGGAACATGAGCAACATTTAAGAATGGTGTTGCAAGTTTTAAGAGAGTATAAATTGTATACTAATTTAATTAAGTGCATATTTTATCAAAAGAAGATTCACTACTTGGGGCATATAATTTCCGCAAAAGGGATAACAGTTGATCCTGAGAAGATAGAGGTCATTAGAGGATGGTCAACACCAAGAAATGTCACTGGGGTCAGATCATTCATGGTTCTTTCCAATTATTACCGAATATTCATAAAAGGATTCTCTAATATTGCAATCCCAATCACTTTTTTGCGAAAGAAGGGGGTGAAATTTGAATGGACTTCCAAGTATAAAGAGATCTTTCAATAGTTGAAAGACATATTGAGAAGTGTGTCAATCTTGAAGATTTTTTTGTTTGCACAGATGTGTGCAAGGAAGGGCTTGGTGGAGTCCTCACACAAATGGATCATGTAGTATGTTATGAGTCTAGAAAATTAAAAGAACATGAGAGGAATTATACTACACATGACTTGGGATTAGTGGCAATTGTACATGAATTAAAATTGTGGAGAAATTACCTCACGGGGAGGAAATTTGAGCTAAGGACATACCATTGTGGTCTGAAACATTTGTTTGGACATCTAACATTAAATTCCAAGCAAACTAGACGGCTTGAATTTCTTAGTGAGTATGACTTTGAAATTAAGCACATTAAAGGAAAAGAGAATCAAGTGGTTGATGCACCAAAAATGAGAGCACATGAGCTGCATATTGCAACCATTAGCATGTACATGATTGATTTGAAGGATAAAATTATTGCAACAACAAATTCAGATCAGGAATATCTAAAAATAAAAGAAAAATTACAACAAGACAATTTGCAACAAAAATTTAAATATTATGAGGTGCAAGAAGATGGAATTCTCATGTATAGAGGAAAAATATATGTGTCAAATTCTAGTGAGTTGAAAAATACAGTGTTGAGGGAAATTCACAATGTGTCATATGTTGGGAACCCAGGTTATCATAAAACAATTGCAGTTGTAAGAAGCCAATATATTTGGCCTGGAATGAAAAAGGAAGTGGCTAATTACATAGCCAGATGTCTAGAGTGCCAAAAGGTGAAGACCAAACATAGACATCCAATAGGGTTGTTGCAGCCATTTCCTATTCCAGAATGGAAGTGGGAATTTGTCACAGTGGATTTTATTACTAAGCTTCCCAAAATAGTGAAGCAACATGATTACATCATGGTGGTGGTGGTGGTGGTGGTGGTGGTGGTGGTGGATAAAAGGAAACACATTTTATTCTGGTAAAGACACATATTGTAGGGATATACATGAAAGAAGTTTTTCAGGCTAGATGGAGCGCCCAAGGCAATAGTTTTAGACATAGATCCAAAATTCACATCCATTTTTTTAAAGGGTTTGTTCAAAGGCTTTGGGACAAATTCGAATCTCAGTGCAACGTATCACCCAGAGTCAAATGGGAAAACAAAGAGGACTAACAGAATAATTGAGGACATGCTTAGAATGTATGTGATGGACCAACCATCAAAGTGGGAAGATTATATTCATTTAGTTGAATTTGTTTACAATAATGGGTATCAAGTTTCATTAAAAATGATTCCATTTGAAGCATTGTATGGTAGGAAGTGTAACACACCAGTGAGTTGGAACAATACAGTAGACAAAGCAATTTTGGGCCATATTTGTTGAAGGAAATGGAAGAGAAAATGGAAAAGATAAAGTAGAATTTAAAGGTTGCCCAAGACATGAAGAAAATTTATGCATACAGGAACAAAGTTCTTAGAGATTTCAAAGTGGGCGAACATGTGTTTGTAAAAGTGAAGGTGAAAAGAAGTTCGCTAAGATTAGGAAGTTGCCCAAAGTTGGCAATAAGATATTGTGGACCTTTTGAAATCCTAGAGAAGATAGGACCAATTGCATACATTCTAGCATTGCATGCATCCATGAGAGTGCATAATGTATTTCTTGTGTCATTATTAAAGAAATATGTGTCTAACCCTAACCACATAATTGATTGGACTGTGATCCAGGTGGAACATGAAGGGGATTTTTGGGTGGAAGCAGTATGCATCCTAGATCAGAAAGTCAAATTACTTAGGAAAAAATCCATAGGGTTGGTAAATGTTCAATGGATATGATACGGTTCTGAAGATGCTATATGGGAGCACGAAGAAAACATGTGGGAGGAATACCCTCAATGTTTTGTCAATTTTGAAGAAAACGGAATGAAAGACTCCATTTTGAGCAACTAGAGTTTCAGAACCACATCTCATAATCTTAGCCAACCTGCATTGGGGGGCCTGACAAATGAATGGTACAACCCAATGGACTGAGAATAGTGAAGGGGGATACAATCTTTGGGTCAGCGGGTTGAGAGGAACAAGAGATTTTGGTTGGAATTGTTGTTGGAGCTATAAAATTGTATAAATTTGATTCTTAGTATTTTGATGTAAACTTGTATATATGTGTATATTTGCATAGTGTACAACAAGGATGATGCATAATTGTAGTGGAGGGGGAATGTAATGTCCTCACTATAATACCCATTCTAATTAATGCTTAATGTAGATATAATGAGTGGCCACATCCAAGCGATGTAATATGTGAATTGTGTTTCTGAATTTTAATAATAAAATGTGATGTTTGTTGTTGGAAGAAATAGACAAAGATGGAGGATGAATTAATCCACAAGAGAGGGGAGGGTCTAGGATAATGTCTAAGAGAGGGGTCCAAGGGGGATTACCCATGTCTATTAATTCCACCCACATTCCTGAATTTTATTATCATATGTATTAAACTCTATTTTTTTATTGAGTGTCCCTAAATCCAATCATTGAATGCATGTAAGAGGGTGGGTGTGATAAGTCACATCCCATAGTTATTGGGAGCATGGGGGTTGAACACAATCAATTTGGAGAAGAATGTAATTCAAGAAAGCAAGACAAAGGAGAGGAAATTTGTATGGGTAGTTATGACAGTTTTAGACAATCAAGTTTTTGGCATGAACAACAAACAAAGAATAGAAAAAGAGAGCTTGGAGATGGAGCAACCACGGAGGGTGAATTATAGAGTGCTAGAGATTTTTTGGAGATAAAGACAGAAGATTGAAGTTTTCATTCCTGAAGAGTGAACTCCTATGTGATTTGTGTTGTAACAACAAGTGATTTTGGTTGTTTTTCCTGGCAGTTTTCCTAGCATTGAGTTCCCTTGAGTTCCCAATAAAGAGAATCTTGGTTACATGTGCCAGAGCGGCCCTAATAAATGAATGGGACGCCTGAGGGACTAAGATCAGTGAATGGGTACATTCCTTGGGCTGGATAGGTTGAGAGGAAGAGAGATGGTGAAAAATCAGGATAGTTGTAGGAGAATACTAGTGGATTGTGGGATTTATGAGTTGTGAGTGGACATTGAGAGACCACCCTCTTTTGTGGATTGCTAACCCTTGCTCAAGGCTGACTTGTTGTTGAGATTTGGAATAAAAATTCTATGGTTGCATGGAACGTTTGTCCCAAGCATTTGGTTGCACAATTGAATTAAAATATAAGCGTTTTATATGTTGTATGTGTTATATTTATGAGTTAAATTATTGTGCATCCAATATGTCTTTAAAAAGGATTTATGTGGTGTTGTATTTGAGTTTATTAGCTGAATTTTATGTTTATTTTAGAATGTTGTAGATGCATTTTATTAATGGTAACATACAATAGCTAAATCGGTTTGTAATTCGTAGTTGGTAAGCTACTGTTAGGGACCTAACCCCTCACGTAGGTAGAATAATATATTTTCATGTAATAAAGGTCAATATTAATAAGGCCTAGCAATAAGGAAGAATAAGTCCAATGTAAGAAGACCTAATAGAAGCTTCTGCTTCTAGAAGGATCTTCCTCTAGATGGTTCTTTTGACAGACGTATTTAGTATAAATACGAGTCGAGGGTATGAGAACTTGTGTCTTGGATATTATTGTAATAGATCTCTGCTCTGTTGGAGGTTGCCCCCTCGAAGAGGCAAGTGAACATTGATCCCAGTAATCAAAGTGTTCTTTCTGGTATTATTCTGGCATCATTCTGGTATTATTGTGGTGTTGTTCTGGTTATATTGTTGTTCATGTTCCATTTCTAGCTATTTATTTTTGTTCTGCATACATTTTATATATGTAATATTACAAGTGGTATCATAGCACCTTCCTCGGCAGAAAATTGTGGGTTAATTTTTTCAGGGTAGAGACGTATTCCGACGTCTTTAAGCTACACAGATATGTCATTATGTGCATTAACTCACGGTCAGGGATTCATACACGTAGGGAATACAAGTGGTACTTAAGCACATATCCGTTGGCAACCCTTGTAACCCCTGTTGCTACCCCTTTGAGTGGTAGCACATCAAACATCACTTGTATATGGATCAACCTAGATCTCTTGAATCCCTCCATAGATAAACCGATCGGATGCTTGAATACTATAGTACCACTAAGAACAACACTTGGGAATATACTCTCTAGTACCTGGGTAGTTAGGTAGTACGACTAAGGGCACGGTCTAACCTCCTTAGTTGGTGCCCTGAGATATTGGGTCGAGTACTATTGTTGGACCCTGCACGTATATCAAAGAGCTATAGCACACGGAACCCTTGTCTGTAGAACCCTTGAATACCTGAACCTTGGGACGGAAACAAAAACAGAACAAACAATATCTATTGTGGCGCAATTGTGTCTCCTGCATTCGAGTTGCGAAATCACTACACATTTCTTCCTGTTAAGCATTTGGGAATTTCATCACTGCAGTATTCTTCAGATTGAAGTATAACTCTGCAGGATCCTGTTGGCACCATTATTTGAGACCTATTCCGTTGGATTTCTCTCTTCGCCCTTATCACATTCATACCTATCATTTTTTAGCAACTTTTTTTTTGTGGACCTGACCCCCTTCCAACACCCTTCTTTGGGATTTACCCCATTGAATTCCACTCGGCGCACTGATCATTGTGATACAATTCACCCATAACCCATTTTCTATGTGGTCCCACCCACCCCTTTTCTTGTTCCCTCGTCATCATGGTCCATACCTGTAGCCAAGACTTGGAAGCTCTCTTCACTACCTTGCACTCTAATTTCACAGAAACCCAACAAGAAGTGCGATAGCTTAGTGCCAATATTTCCACCATCAATCAAAAGATGCATTCCTCCATCGCCGCCTCAATCGCGGAACTCAAATAAGAGCTCAAACAAGACATTACTACCTAGCTTGAATCTATCACTACAATGATCTATGCCAAGCTGCATATCCCTGTAGATATTCCCTTATCAAACCCACCTTTGCATACCGAAGGTGAAACTTCCTCTCGTTCCCATAATTTTCAGCCCCATCACTTTCAACGTGACCTATGCCTTCCGCGTGTGGATGTGACCAAATTTGATGGATCGAATCCCACTGACTAGGTAACTCAAATGGAATATTATTTCTCTTTGTATGGCATTACGGATGAGTTGGCCAAACTCCAGTATGGTGTTCTCCATCTAGATCAAGAACATTGGCAATGGTGGCAATGGAGAAAAAAATCCCGCCAAGGGTATGTGGCTTGGACACACTTTGTGGAAGAGATTTATGAACGCTTTGACACTGACACCAACCATTTAGGTCGTTTGACAAAGTTGAAACAATCTGGCACCGTGGAAGACTTTATAGCTGCTTTTGAGAGACTATATTTTTGTACAAAGGGCATGTCTGATGCTTTTTTCCGAGAATGTTTTATCAGTGGCCTCAAGGATGATATTTGTGCTCATGTCCTCATGGCTCGGCCTCATAGTTGGGTGGACGCTACTAAAACAGCTAAGGAAGCACAACATGTTGTCTCTTCTCAAAACAGAAAAACCTCCTTTATTCCTCGCACTAAACCAATAACTCCCACTCCTCCTTCTACTCCACTAAATATCTAGAAATTGACCAGGGTCAAAATTTCTGAATGCCAACTCAAAGGCCTTTGTTATAATTGTGATGACAAATATTTTTCGGGACACAAGTGTAAGGAACAAAATATTTTTATGGCCATCTTGGAGGATGTTTCGGAAGAGGATGTTGAGGCTCCCCTTGTGTCTATGTCACCTGAACCCACTAACATAACCCCTCCCTCAGACCCTCCCGAAGTAAAACCAATCATTTCCCTAAATGCTCTCACTGGCTTCTCTGCTCTCCAAACCCTCAAGCTAATTGGTTACATCAAGCATAGAAAGGTCATCATTCTTGTTGATAGTGGAAGCACCCATAATTTTATTCATCGCCACATTGCCCAAGAAACTAATTGCTATATCCGTGCAGTCAATAATTTCCAAATCATGATTGCAATGGTGGGTCCATGAAATGTGGAGGGTGTTGTGAAAATGTGTGTCTCCAAATTGGTGAATACCACATGAAATCTCATATGTTTTCTACCGACATGGGTGGTTGTGAAATTGTGTTGGGTGCAGAATGGCTAAGGACTTTGGGTCCCATTCTCATGGATTTTAAGGAATTAACCATGCAATTCGACCAGGAGGGCCAACAATATTAGTTCAAAGGTATCATCGCCAGTTCCCCAGAGATCATTAGTTCCCATCGCATGGAAAAGCTGCTCAAAAAAGGTCATTATGGCATTATTTCCCAACTCCATGTCATACAAGCAACTGAGACACCCTTTGTGCCGCAAGACCTCCAATCCATCCTCTCTAAACATCAAGTGGTTTTTTCCACTCCCCAGGGACTCCCTCCTTCCCATGGTGTTCATGGTCATTCCATTCCCCTTGTTCCAGGAAGCCTTCCTCCCAATATTCGTCCCTATCATCACCCCTTTTCCCAAAAAAATGAAATTGAGAAAATGGTTCAAGCACTGCTCAACACAGGTGTTATCCGCCCTAGTATGAGCCCCTACTCTTCTTCTGTGGTCATGGTCCTTAAGAAATAAGGTTATTGGCACATGTGTCCTGACTTTCACGCCCTCAACAAAATCACCATTAAATTCAAATTTCCCATTCTTGTCATTGATGACCTCTTGGATGAATTAAGTGGCACCCAGATCTTTACTAAACTTGATCTTCATTCTGGATACCACCAGATCCGTATGAAAGAGGCAGACATTCCTAAGACTGCCTTTAGAACTCTTGAGGGCCACTATGAGTTTTTGGTCATGACATTTGGCTTGTGTAATTCTCCCTCCACTTTCCAGATCCTCATGAATCATGTCTGCATCCTTTTCTCCGTCATTTTGTCTTAGTTTTCTTTGATGATATCCTCATCTACAAAAAAACCTGGACAACCCATCTTTCTCATGTGGATCGTGTTCTCCATCTACTCTCTCAGCACGAAATTTTCCTCAAACAATCTAAATGTACTTTTGGCGCCTCAGAAGTTGAGTACTTGGGTCATCTTGTTGGCAAGGCCGGCATGAGGGTGGATCCTAAAAAGATTGAAGCTATGTAGCATTGACCTCACCCAAAGACTCTCAAAAGATTACAGGGATTTCTGGGCTTAACAAGTTATTATCGCAAGTTTGTTAAGAAAAATGGAAAGATTGTGACACCTCTCACTGCACTCCTTAAAAATAATTCCTTCACTTGGACTCCAACATTGCTCGGGATTTTCAAACCTTGAAGATGGCCATGTGCACCACTCTAGTCCTGAGCCTTCCTGATTTCAAAAAGACCTTTGTCCTGGAATGTGATGATTCCGGGAAAGGAATTGGTCATCCTTTTGCAAGAGGGTCAGCCTTTGGCCTTTACCAGCAAACAATTGTCTGAGAGAAATTTGGGCAAATCAATCTATGAAAAGGAAATGTTGGCTATTTTGCATGTTGTGGATCTTTGGCGCCCTTATCTATCGGGGAAACGCTTCCAAATTAAGACAGATCATCAAAGCCTCAAGTATTTTCTGGAACAACGTCTTTCCTCCCCCGAGCAACAAAAGTGGGTGACTAAGCTCTTTGGATATGATTATGAGATCATTTACAAGAAAGGAAAAGACAATGTGGTTGTTGATGCACTTTCACTAGTACATATGAGTGGATTATTCCATGAAATTTTTCCACATTTCCATTAGTTTCATCTTTTTTTTTAAATAGGGCAGGATTTTCGTCGATATTGCCATGAAAGTTCATCGCAATATCCACGAATAGGTTATTTTAACCTAGTCAAGATTTTTGTCGCTATTTCCATGAAAGTTCATGGCAACAGCGACGAAATTGTGTGGCAATAGCGACAAAAATCTCGCCTATCTCATTGGTCGGTGTTAACGGCTAGTTGACTATTTGATCTATATATACCTAACTTTAAGAGACTTTGTAACACAATTGCTATAGTTGCGACATTGTTCTTGGCTTTTGTTTGAGCTGTTTAATTTTTCCGTCACCCACCGGTTGAACAAATCCAATTCTCGATCTACATAGCTCGGATTTTGAACTTGCAAGGTTAGTATGTTGTTTTTTATTGATGTACTCATTTAACTTGTAAATTTTTGTTGAAATGTCCAAATTTCATGTAGCTTGTTATTTCCTTGATAATATATTATATGTGTAGTACCATATTTCATGTCTTTGGTTTTTGGATCTAGTTAGTATATTCTATGGAAAAGGGTATGTGGATTCCATAATATTCTAGGTTTATGGAATCCACATACCCTTTTCCCTTCAAGTGTAGTTATAATGTCTCTCTCTCTTTTCATTGATAAAGATATGGAATTTCTCTTGAAACCCTGATCGGTGAAATGATAGTAATTGATTGTCATTTTCTTCTCTCTTTTATTTTTAAGAACTAACAAAAAAACACCAACAAAGCTTGATTGAAGATTTGATACCACGTGTTACATCCCTAGTACCCAAAAGGGATCACACTTGCAGAAATTGAAAATAATATAACAGTGACAATAATGGTTGGGATACTTGCACACCTAATGGTTGGCTAGCACTTACTAATTCAATTAAATGAAGGAAGAAATCTCCATGAATAAAATCTTGAAGTTGATTGTTATATTCATAAATGATAAGTTATGGTATATATAAGATAGGGAGGAAACGCATGTTTATAACAATAAGATACATAAACATTAACCCTAAACTTATGTTAGGTATATATGTTGTTATTATATAAAGAAAACATTTGTACACATATGACCTTATTATAAAGATGTTATCTATGTCGTGATTAGGCACATAACAATCGCTTTTAACTAACCACCTTCAACCATCTTAGTTTATGGTTAGCCACCTTTAACTTTCTTGGCTTATGACTAAGCACCTTTAACAAATGAACTTATGATTATATACCATAGTCTTCCAATATAAATAAAGTACATTTGTTTCAACTTTCTCAATAAAATCCACATACCCTTTTCTTATATGTGATGTTGTTTCTCTCAATTTTTTACAATCAGATGCAATTCTAGATGTAGTGATTAACTTTAGTTTGTAGTTTATGTAAATTGTTTATACACTATTAATAAGGATCAATATCTAAAATATAAAAAAATCATGGCGAAATCTACGATAACATGATGAAATCTACTAGTCAGGCAATGAAAAATGAGAACATGCCAAAGTGTCTTAGAAAATAAAACTGTGACCACTATAAGTAGCATAAAATTGTGACCATTGTATGTAGATGCAAATCAACACGTCATAATTTAAACCAACCCAACCCAATTGTGGATGACAAGTGGTTGGCATTCTTTTTTAGTGGTGAATTTCAAAGATTGACATTTTGTCTACAAAACAACTTAGAGGCTAGTGTATGGTGTCGAGTGATTCAAGTTTGAGAAATTTTGACCACTTTCGTTAAATGGTGTGTAATTATTTTCCATGATTATTCAGTACACACTACTCTATAGTACAAATTGAAGCATATCTATCTTAATAGTTAATCGATAATAAATAAATAAAATCATGTCAAAATGTCTTAGAAGAAATAATTGTGAGGATTGTAGGTCACTGTAAATAAACATATCATAATCGAAAGGAGTAGCTAAAACATAAAAATTTGACAACTTATTTTTTGGTATGGTGTAGGTAAGACAATTACTTGTTAGGACAAGGATTTGTCACTATGAATGAAAATGATAGGAAGCTTGCTCGGTTAAGAGCGACATTAGAGGCGAGGGGTGATGGAAAATTTTATTGCCCTTGCTATGATTGCAAAGGCTTGCAAAAAAGTGACTTTTAATAACAACAGCTCAAAGACATTGTAGGGAGAAGGGGCATGCCGAAGGTGGTTATGAATATCATCCCTTGGTAAGAAGATTCAATATTTAATGTATTCTCTGTAATAATCAATATGTCATGAATTTTAGTAATATTTCTTATCGGGATTTTTATATTTTCTATACACACTAACTTTTCTGCGTTGTTTTTAAATATATAGACGATGCCCCCAAAATTTTGACCTCCAGAGAGTTAGTTGCCAAGTAATAGCAGAAATACTCCTTTACAGGGCGATGAACATCAAGATCAAAATATTGAAGTTGTTGATCAAGTTATTAATGATAATATGGATGGAGATAACATTAGTGATTCAAATCAGGAAGATGAGATACATAGATTGATTCAAGACAAATTTGCTCCAATGGATGAGGACAACCAGGATGATAGTCATGATGTTGATCCTCTACTCGAGAAGTCACGTCAACCTCTTTATGAAGGCTCAACAACAAATATTTTATCTGTTATATTATTGTTGGTGAACCTAAAGGTTTTGAATGGTTTATCAAACACATGCCTCGCACAGATACTAAGGTATTTAATTTGTTAATTATTTATGCTTGCATGTTCACAAATACTTAAAAGGTTCAATTTTTTCCTATATTGCTATTGTTTTCTAATTTCTAAATTAGTATATTGGATGAGATCTTGATGATTAATATTTTTTACATTGACTTATTGTTTAGAATTTTGTAGATTGTTAGGTGAAGTTCTATTACCGACGTCAAATATTTTTCCATGCACATATCAAGAAATATCTGTGATTATGAAAGAAATTGGAATGGACTATCAGGCTATTGATGCATGTCCTAATGATCATATCATATATTATGAACAATATGAATTAGAAAATGAATGCCCACAATGTCAAATAGGTAGATATCGAACCGATAAAGCGTCAAAGAAGGTGCCTCGCAAATTTCTTCGTTATATTCCGATAATTCCATGTTTCTAGCGGTTGTTTAGGTGCCAAAGTATAGCACAGTTTATGGATTTCCATGCAAAGAACAGAAGTCGAGATGATTTTCTTCGAATGCCCGCAGATGGTTCTACATTGAACTACATCGAAGAAAAGTGGCCAATTTTTAAAGAAGAACCTCGTAATGTTAGACTTTCGTTGGTAGTTGATAGTGTCAATCCATTTGGAGAGCTTCGTTCTACGTACTCAGTGTGGCCTGTTTTTGTTATAAACAATAACCTTCCTCCTTAGATGTCGATCAAGAGAGAACACACAATGTTGGCAATGATTGTTCCAGGTATTTAATTATCTTTTATTTGCTTTAAAGTATGACAAAATATTTCATTTCTTTGTTTCGTGGATGGTAATTATTTATTTTATATATAACGACATCTAGATAAGTATAATTAATCATGCAGTATGTTGAACCAATTAGGTAGGTACCAGGTTAAAGATATATTGAGCCTCTTATCAACGAGTTGTTGAAGTTATGGATTGGCGTCACTATGTATGACATCTCTAGACCAATAGGGAAAAAACGATTTCAATTCCATGGAATACTATCATGGACAATTCATGATGCTCCCGGGTTAACACATTTTTGTGGTATATTGTTACTTTATTTTGTTATTTAATATTATATATATATATTGAAAAAATCATGCATTATTTTAAATTGTAACTCTAATTTGACGCTACATTAATTCATATATCTTGTAGGTCTTCAAACAAAGGGTAAATTTGCATGCCCAGTTTGTGGTCTGAGGATAAAATCTCGTCGTTCAAGGAGTTTAGGAAAGGAAGTGTTTGATGAGTATAGGCACTTTCTTCCTAAGAACCATAGTTATCGAACTATAGACAAAGCAAATTTCAATGGTAAAGAAGAAAATGGAAAAAAACCATGAAGAATGACACCTCGCATATGGAAGTTGGAATATATTAGGAATCATCAAGGTACGCAAATTATTTATGTATGACATATTATATAAATCTTTGGTTAATTTCATTAGTACTAATTTCACTTTGTCCCATTAATTAGTGTTAATTTCAATTTTTTGATGTTTCATGAATGTCGTTAAGGTACGAATGGGCTTCCACGAGGAATGAAAAGTTACCCGATGCAATTTAGTAGATTGCCATACTATGAGCACCTACAAATAGTTCATTTGTTTGACAAAATGCATATCGGGAAGAACATAACAGAATTGTTATGGTGAATATTAGATGGAAGGACTGACAAAGAGAGAATTGGAAAGATTTGTTGTGACATCCAAGAAGCTAATCACTCATTGCAAAGTGTTATTATTAATTCTAATGGTGATGGTTGTGAACAAAATACTAGTCTTCCTTGGTTATTGACGGAGCAACAAAGCAATATTGTAAAAGAGGTCATTCGAAAAATTAGGTTTCCGACGGGGTTTTCGTCGAACATACAAAATATCTTAACGAAAAAAGGTGATTTTGGTGGGG
>ML787776.1:224239-253060 GCA_009831015.1 Picea engelmannii
TATCTAGCATTCATTCTTTGGTTACTAATTCCCTTCAATCCTCCCTAGCTCATTATAAATCCCTCTAGGATCACCATCAAGGCTTTGTCTAGTTTCAAATTGGTGACTGACTTTGGTTGTATATGGACAAACAATGTTTTAAGAGGTAGCATCATAAAAAACTCAAGCCTATTTTCTATTGTCCCTATATTGTTCTTCAATATATTAATGACAATGGTTGTCATTAATATTTCCCTTCCTTGCTAGACATCCATAATATCATTTATGTCAATCATCTCAAGATATATGAGACATCTATTCTGGAAGAGGAAGTTCAAGTCTGCCACTTAGCAGATAATATTCATACACTAGTGGACCTACACACCTGCTACACTTGTCATCAATGAATTACTTCCTATCTTGTTGAATGCCAAGGTCACCATCCCACTCAAGACAAATCGCTATCCTAAGTTGTTTTTAAAAAGAACTTCTTGCATCTTGTTGAGAAAGTAGAGACATTGTAATATGGTATTACCATATTACAATGTAATATGGTATTACCATATTAAAATGTAATAGGGTATTACCATATTACATTGTAATATGGTAATATTACTGGAATTGTCTGTGTGGGACTACGAAAGCAGTCTTATACCTGTCTTCTAGTGTTATTCCAATTTTCCAGAATCCACTTTTTAAATCAAATTTGTTGAATATATTACATTTGTTGATTTTCAGAAAAAGCATATCTTTTGATGGAAGAGGGAATCTGATAGGCAAAAGAGCTTCATTGAGGGCTCTGTAATTTACAACCATCCTTGGTTTTCCTCTTTTCTTTTCACTATGCTTATTAACATAGAATGCATGACAAGCCCATGGGCTATGACTAGATTCTATCAGCTTTCTTTCTAGGAGTTCAGCAATTTCTTTTCGACAATATTCTTCTTATGTGGGCGACATATGGTTAGCCGAAGCTTTTTGAGGTTTAGCAGAATAGTCTTCTTTGTATGGGAGATCTACAAAATATTTTTTCTCTGGTCTAGAAGGCATCTGGATAATCAGATGTACAATCTGTCTCAAACTTTTCTTTAATATCTCTGATTGATTGGAGACCATGCTTTTCAGCATTGTTAACAATCTTTTGGATCTTTGCTAGCTTCTCAGCTGATCTTTCTATCTAAGGTATAGGCTTTGTAGATCTTATTCTGGACTCATATGAGGATTTTCTCGAAATGGAGATGAATTTGCCTAGAACTGTAAACTGTACAAAACTTTCTCCTATAGTAAACGGTAAACATTTATTTACAAAGTCCTGTCCTAGGAGGACATCTGCTCCAGTGTCAAAGCAATAGAGATTCACAAGGACTCTAATACCTTTTAACAAGATTGGAAAGTCTGGGGCGAAATACCGGATTTTGATTTCAGTCTTATTGACAGCTCTGAATGCAATATCTATAGCCTGGCAGAAGTATGAAGGAATTGCACCATATTTAGCACAAGAATTCATAGTACTAGTATCTAACTGAGCATCCAATGTATAAGTTAGATATCCAGATACTTCGATATCAATTTCAATGACTAATCTATATTCAAACCCATTTAATTTATTGTGAGCGGTGGGTTCTGAAGATTGATCTTCCGGAATCTATGGAATGTAGTATGTTTGTTGTTCTATTTCCTGTTCAAAGAGCTCATCTTGTTTTTTCTTTAAGAAGTTTATCTCTTCTTTTTCTAGCTTTACGGATTTCCAGATTTCTTTAATCATTGCTTCTTTTTCTTTTATAGAATATTCTAATGTGCTAATTTCTTTATCCAATGAGTTGGCATCCTACAATTCTTCATCTTTTTCTACATCTTCAATCACTTTGACTGGGTGCTTGTTAGCATAAGATTTGTGCTAATGTAGGATACTTGGATCAACACTGTGTGAAGAGTATCTTGTTGGTTGAGGGTTATGAGGAACAAAAGAAGAATCAGGAGGTGAGTAATGTTGTACATTCACCACACTTGGTTGTTGATGGATTTTTATTTTGGAATCAAGGGCTTGTATTTGGGCACATAATCTCTTAGCAATTTGGAATTTCCCAGGGGTTAATTGAGATAACCTTGATTGCAACGTAGATTGGTGTTGAAGGAGGGCTGGAATTTCTTCAAATGTGGACATCATTTTCAGATCTAAAAAATTCATACATTCTGGTAAATCATCAGAATGTTCTGAGGAGGAATCAGGGGAACCAGGTTGGGAAGGAGTCTCAGGTTCAGACTCGGTGAGGGAAAGGTATTCACCTTTTGAACGGGTAAAAACTAAGTCCCATTCTGATGGATCATATACGATAGAAAATAGATCCATTAGCTTATTTTGAAACTTAGTTTTCTTCCACAGAGGACACTGAGAAGCCCAGTGGCCAGGCTTTTTACAAATATAGCACTTGGTGTTACTAGATTGTGTAGGTTTAGACCTGTGCTTAAAATAGGATTTTTGAGGATATGAGTGTCTACGGTGGGAAATAAATTTCTATGGGAATTTACCTTTAGATGGTCTAAAGGATTTTTTATGTTTACACTTGAAGCATCCACAATCAGATTTGCATTTGTATGAATATCCTTTCTTTGGTGAACATCCAAAGTGATAGGTCTCATCAAAAGTATCACATACACTCGAATCAAACCCAAGCTATTTTTTGACAGACTTGTTGGTTTTTCCACGAATACATTCCTTTTGGAGTGTAGTGACTATGTGCTCATGCAATCCAGCTAAAGATAAATAATCTATTTCAACATTTAGTTGTTCTAGTCTTTCTCTAACTAGATCTGGAATTTTGTCGGGCATGGCTGAGAGATACTTTCTAAGATATGCTACATTATCGGGATCTGGAGTGCGTTAGAGGAGATCTTGCATAGTGCAGAGAAATTCAGGAAGTTGGCTTATATGACATAATTTCTTACTCATAAACAGATTTGCATAATGATCAGAATCAATATTTATATTTCCATAAAATTCATGAACTACTGACTTAATTAGTTCATCTACTGGAGTATTATGATTCATGATTATGAGTTTATCTGTTTCACTGACTCTGTCCCACCAGAGTGCTAAGTTTCATGTGAAACCCCATGTCAATCTCAAAGCCAATTCATTCCAGTCAACTCGATTTCTAAATATCGTTTTCTGGGTTCTAGCCTAGGCTTGCCATTTTTGAAAGATTATCATCATCTCGTTTCTTAATCTATAATTTATATTAGACATAGGAGCTGGGTCTATATTTTCACGATTGAAACTAGCATGCTCCTCAGAGTTTGCAGGATCAAATGGCACTTTCTTGCTTAAACCATACTTTGCATTACACCATTTTTCCCAAGCAGTCTGGAAAGGATTTCCTGCTACTTCATCTTTAGAAGATCTAGGGGCAGTGGAAGACTATCCTTCTTCTATGCCTTTTATGCTCTTAGGTATAAGGGAAGATTTAGGCAAAGTTTGTTCAAACTGAGATATTTGAGACTTTACTAGGTCTAACATTTTAGACGCTAGTAATGCTACTTCCACAATCCTTTGATGTGGTTTTGAAGAATCATTACTCAATTGTTTCAATGTAAGTTGTTTTTGTCTACTAGTTGAGTCTAATAATCTGAAAGAAGTTTGTTCTTCTAATTCAGAATAAGAAATAGGAGGAGGATAATTTCTTTCCTTGCCAAAAGATTCTTTCAAATATTGTATGGCAGATTGGATGATATCCAAAAAAATTTAGAGTTGTTTGAGTTGCTCAACAAAATTTTGTTGGTGATGCTCCATATTTTATAAATCTGAATGGATACCATTCATATGACTTTTAGTCTGCAAAACATCTTGTGCAAGGTCGTCTAGATTTTTTGCTAGGCACACAGACTGATAATTAGAATAGTTTTGCAATCTAATCAAGTCTGATGATTTTTCAACATCAAATTTTCTATACTGAATAAAATCAAGATCTGCAGCTAAAGAGACATTCTTGAACGTAGGAGTAAAATTTCCTGGTCCAAGATTTCTTTGAGGTAGGGTAGAAGTTTTTTCTTTATCATCTCTGGGTAGAGGGTATTGCATCATGTTGATTTTCCTTGGAGCTGAGATCTATAGGCATTCGGCACAATTTAAGTGTTGTCCGAGATGCTCAACATTAGAAGAGAATGTTTTAAATCAAGGGGAGGATGATACAGCATTTGAAACAGAATGTTTTTCAGGGAGTCGAGTAGGTATACAAGCTTTACAGAATCTACATTTTGAGGATCTGGTTTTATGTTGTATCAAATGGTTGTCCAATTCAGATCTACCAGGTATTGGTTTATAAATGGGGTATTGGACTGTGGAGCCAAAAAAAGAGGCTTGTGAACCAGATGTTTGTCTATCATAGATTCTTGTAGGAATTATGTCGATTCTACTATTGTTTGACCTGCCAATCCTTAGAACCGGTGTCCCTTGAAGGTTTGATTCAACAGATATTTTTTAGGTCTCGGATGGATGGAATTTAGGTAGAAGAGCTCGATAGTTAGCTTTCCATTCATTTGAAATAGTGAGTTGAGAAAAACCCAAAGTAAGAGGAGTAACATTTCTGAGACCAACCACCACGCTTTCAGAAGTAGCGCGCTTAAGGAGGTTTGGGTTGAGTGTAGGCATGGTAGTGGATACAAAATGAAGACAGGTTGTTGTATGCAACTGAGCAATTTCAGAAGGAGTTTCCATATCAAAACCTGCGAATTGAACATAGGCTTGCAACAAAGAATAGATAAAGGGGTCTGTGAGAGAGACCTAAAATATGGGGAGTACTGAGGACAACATAGGGCCATTATGTAGAGGTGCTTGAAAGCCACCTATTAGTGCATCGTTGAACTAGTTATGTCGTGAATCTAAAACACAACAAAGTGCAGTTGTATTTAATCCAGGGTGAACCAGAGAATTCATGCCAAACTATAACAAACCTAGATGAACATACTTATAACCATGTTCTAATCCCCAATCTATATATTCTTGCTTAATGAGAGGGATTTGGTATACATTCTTTCCAAGTGATAGAGGGACATTCACAGAGAAATAATGGATTAGAGTAGTAGCTCTAAACTTAAACATGGGCAAGTCATAGATTTTTTATGGTTCTATCTCAGGCATAGTCCAATTTACGTCTGGTTCATATTCTTGAGATAATAGACGAGTATTGTACAAAGGGTCAGAAGAACTATAACTCAAAATTCTTTTAAACCATGAGGATTTCTTAAACTTTGCTTCTAAAGAGAGATCATAAGAAGATTGACCAATGTTCTTGCGAGAATCCATAATATGCTATTGCAACTTTTGGCGAAATAAATACAGGCAAGTAAATATAGCAGATGGTAATATTATCACTTACAATGGGAAAAAGACGATACGCAACTCTTTACGCCTCTCTGGGCTTTCACTGGTTTCTCTTCCGTCTTACAGCAACGGTTGGAGACCATTCATAAGCAATTAATCACGTCTTCTGCTATGTAGCATTTACACATCTTGTATTTAGAGCTTTCCCAAACACGTGGCTCACATAGATGAATCTGTAAAAACAATAGTCTAGCTAACAGGATGATTTTATTACTTCAGAAGAAATACTCTCGCATGGCTCTGATACCAATTTTACAGAGTAGGATCATATACAGACTTCTAACAAACTTATGACATGGATCAAAAGATCCTTCACTTACATAGAATGACTTAACAACATATTTACAAACGAGATCAGTGTTTTTCGTTTGCAAGTTCCCGAAGGTGAGCGAAGAGGATACACACTGCTCTTACTCTAGACTCTGACTCTTGCCTCTCATTCCCAATGATCTTAATGAAGACCATGAGGCTTTATTTATACTACTCGCTAGGTTACCAGTAGACTAATACTGGTAACTAGCAGTCATAAAGTAAGATTCCTTTAAGTGGATGGGGCAGCTGGTGAACTCCAGCTATTATCTCATCCCTCCGAGGCTCGCCCATACGAGGACCCATACCAACTTTTACAGAAATACATGATAAGCATAATAAAGTAAAACATAGTGGAGTTCAACTGGAACCCACGAAACAACCTGGACACCACTATCGACTCGATAGACATGAATCTAACTATTACAAATATGTAGGCCCATCATGCTTCCATTATGTTTATGATATTATGCTCACCAACAGAGTCAAAGGAATCTCCGCTATCATCACTATCAAAATTGATTTGACTTGATGGTGGTGAACCATAATGATTAGAGAATGGCGGTAGGCCATTAAAGCATTTGTAGAATGGTGATCCCTACATAGCTGGGATCAAATCTTATTCGGGTACACATACATCTCCATAAAAATTACTTGAAACTTTGTAACCTTGAGGAGTAGGAGGTTCAGTCTCTGTGTATAACAGGTCACTTCCTTGGAAAGATAGATTGAAAATGAACCACCCATTGTAATGTGTAGCTTCTTCAAATTTTGAACGTAACCAATGCTTAAAAGCATATTTGCTGCTTCCGAAGAATAAAACATCTCTTGGGAAATATTTCCATAGAAGAACAAAGAACCAACCAGACCACCAGATTTGATTTTGATGAAAAGTATCACAATAAAAAAGAATCCAACTCGAACCAGTATATGTGACTTGGTTCATGATGGCACAATAGTCAGCATAACTTAGACTAGGACTATATACATATATGTATCTTTGTCCTTCCATAGGACCACTAGTTATTGTCCCTCTGGAAATCCTATGGCTATGAACAAAATAACTATTATTTGGTATACAATGATTATATGCTTGGATCCATTTTTCAAGAATATTTTTACAAGCAGGACTGGCTTTTATGCACTGCTCCATACAAACAAAACAATAACAATATATACAATGGTAGACCCATTTGAATCTTGGAGGAGCAATAGGAATGTTTTGTGAAGAAGATGCCATCATTTTGATTTCTCGAACTACCTATGGTGTTGGAGTTGCTTCTCTTGTGAGTAAATCTACAATACAGTTATCCTTTCCTGGCTTGTATTGGATATCAAAATCAAATCCTTCAAGCCACAAACTCCATCTTAAAATATTGTTGTTGCCCTGTTCTAGAAGACGTTGGTTAGACAACATTCCTTTCATATGTTTCAAATCTATTCTTACAGTGAAATGAACAGGTTTTAAGAAAAATCTGAATTTTTTAATTCCATTTTTTACTGCTAGGATTGCTTTATGGGAAGAAGGATATTTTGACTATGTTTCTGAGAAACATCCAGAAGCATAAATACAAAATTATTCCTGCCTTGCGCTGCTCTTTTGATGTAAAATGGTTGCCCGTGTTTCATTTGAGGCATTAGTTTCAATGATCAGTGGTAAAGAAATATCAAGAAGATGCAGTTTTGGAAGATCCTGGATCTTCTGCTTGATTATCTGAACAACCTTTGCCATATTCTGATTCCAAGGGATAATACCTTTCAATCTCTTTTGAAGGATTCTTACATCCTTAGCTTGATGATCATAAAATTGTCTGATGTAGTTCAGACTACCAAGGAATCTTTGTAGCTACTTTATATCCAAGATCTCATCAGGAAATTCTGATAATTTCTTCAAGACATGTTCTTGCAATTCAACTGCTCCTTGAGAGAGTATCAGTCCTAGATACTCAATCCTTGTCTTTGCCCAACATAATTTGGACTTGCTTAGGACTAGACCATGATGAAATAAATGGTCATATACCACTTTGAGTTGAACGATATGGGATATGATATCTAAAGAACAAATCAACAAATCGTCAATATATACAATCACTAAAGGTAAATGTTTAAAAATATCATCCATTCTCTTTTGAAACTCAGAAGGGGCATTCTTTAACCCAAAAGGTAATATGATATTACCATTTTACAATGTAATATGGTAATACCATCTTACATTATAATATGGTAATACCATATTACAATCTAATATGGTAATACCATATCTTGTGTATTTTTATTTTTTTTTAACTTGAAGGACGCGTCGCAATATCGACGATAGTTCGTCAAAAGGAAAAATTTATTTTGAACAACTGTGGCAATAGCGACGAAAGTTCGTTGCACTTTGCCACGGTTTTGCATCGCACATACAACATATGCATCATAAGTTTTGTCTTTCCATAAATTTTTGTCGCTATTACCACGCTTTTGCATCACAACTTTCCACAATTTTTTTTACATTAGCACAGTTTTTCGTCCCCATTGCGACGAAGTTTTGTCGTAATTGCGACGATGTATAAGGTTAACCTATCTTGATGGTGAGGACACGTGGAGGGATAATTTTGTCGTTGTTTCCACAAACACCTGGTCCGTGGATATAGAGACAAAAAATAGTCTTGGCTTTCGTGGAAATTGTGACGGATAAGTGTGGAAATAGCAACGAAAAACCGTGGCAAATTTGTTCATATGTACTAGTGTTTCCAGAAAATATGAAGATGAAGGGTCCATTTTTTCTCTCTTTCATTGTACCAGATTGTCTCCAAGTTGTTTGCCAGGAATGGCTACACGATCCCAAAAGTTTGCATCTGATACAACAATTGTAGTCCAATTCTCAAGTTTCCCCGGGGTACTCTTGGCTCAATGATGAGCTTTGATACAAAGATTGTTTGTATTTAAGTAAACAATCAAAACTTAAAACCATGGTACTTTTTGAGATTCATGCTACACCCACAACTGGGCACTCCGGGTTTACCAAAACCTATGACTGGGTCAAACGTTCTTTTTTCTGGGAGGGTATGAAACAGGATGTTCATAATTTTGTAGTTGAATGTGATGTGTTTCAACGCAATAAGGGTGAAACAATCAAATATCCTGGCACACTACAATCGCTTCTGATTCCACCTGCTATTTGGCAGGATATCTCTATGGATTTTATTGTAGGCTTACATAAATCGGGAAATAAATCATTCATCATGGTGGTAGTTGATCATCTTTCCAAGTATGCTCATTTATGTGCTCTTCAACACCCATTTATATCATCCAATGTGGCTCAACTTTTCATGGACCGAGTCTTCAAGCTTCATGGCATGCCGCATTCTATTGTTTCTGATTGTGACCCAACTTTCACCAGCATTTTTTGGCAAGAACTGTTCAAGCTACAAGGCACCCAATTGCATCTCAACACAGCTTATCATCCCCAGACTAATGGTCAACTAAATTTGCCAACAAATGTTTGGAAACATATTTGAGGTGTTTTGCATCGGAAAGGCAGAATCAGTGGGCTCAATGGTTGCCACTAGTTGAATGGTGGTAAAACACTTTGTACCATATAACTATGTGCATGACTCCTTTTGAAGCGATATATGGACAAAAGCCACCTTCAATTCTCTCATATTTTACAAGTGTCTTGAAGGTCCAGGCGGTTGACCAAACACTTACAGTTTGAGAGGATATTCTTTGTACCCTCAAAGAGAATTTGGTCATGGCCCAGAATCGCATGAAGCAACAAGCAAATCATGGTCGCTCTGAACATCAATTTGCAGAAGCGGATCAGGTGTTTCTTCGATTGCAACCTTACAAGCAAAATTCTCTCAAGGCTGACCATTGTCAGAAATTGGTGCCCAAATTTTATGGTCCTTATGTTGTTCTCAAGCGTGTGGGACAGGTGGCCTATCAGTTAGCTTCGCCCAGTCATTCTAATCTCCATCATGTTTTTCATGTTTCCTGCTTAAAGAAGGTGATTGGAACTAAGTGCCAAACTCAAACCAACCTTCCCAAGTTGGACGAAGAAGGCTCCATTTGGCTACAACCACAAGCATTTTTGGATGAGTGTGAGCATCGACTGCATAAGTAAACCATCAAGGAAGTGTTAGTCCAATGGAAAGATACAACTCCAACAGATGTCACTTGGGAACCAACTACCATTCTGTAGCAATTTCCCCATCTCAAGCCTTGAGGACAAGGTTGTTTTTAAGGGGGAAGACATGTTAGGGACCTAACCCCTCACGTAGGTAGAATAATATATTTCCATGTAATAAAGGTCATTATTAATAAGGCCTAGCAATAAGGAAGAATAAGTCCAATGTAAGAAGACCTAATAGAAGCTTCTGCTTCTAGAAGGATATTCCTCTAGATGGTTCTTTTGATAGACATATTTAGTATAAATAGGAGTCGAGGGTATGAGAACTTTTGTCTTGGATATTATTGTAATAGAGCTCTGCTCTGCTGGAGGTTGCCCCCTCGAAGAGGCAAGTGAACATTGCTCTCAGTAATCAAAGTGTTCTTTCTAGTATTATTCTGGCATCATTTTGGTATCATTGTGATGTTATTCTGGTTATATTGTTGTTCATCTACCATTTCTAGCTATTTATGTTTGTTCTGCATACTTTTTATATCTAGAATATTACAACTACAAGAAATTAGTTAGCAGAAAAAAAATTAATTTATGTGTTTTCTACATGTAATGGTCCTCAGTTGGGTTGGGGAACGTTACATGTTATTTAGGTGTTGTTTACATATGGTAAAAAAAATGGTTGGTTCAAAGTCTCTAAGATCTTATTATTACTTTGTAGACATGAAAATCAAGAGTATTTGTGCAGATTAGAGTATTTGCAAGTATTAGGAGGCCATCTAACCTTTTTAGTAGTAGACAAATAAGGTATTTCCAGACATGTCGAACACCTTAAGCAACTGCTCACGCAAACAAATCAAGGATCAATACACCAATGTATCACATGGTTAAAACCCTCAAAGAGGGAAACAATCCATGGCCCCAATTAGCACACCCACTTGAGGCACTATATTAACGATAAATAATTTTTTTTACATATGATTTTCTCACAATCGATCATTAGCAAATGACCCTCCATGGTATTTAAATAGATATCATGGGCCAATCGGGTGCTAATCCAAGGATCAATATGAACCATTTGATCATTTTATGTCTAAAACATAGCATGACCATTGGATTACATAACTACAAATGCATACTAATGAAACACATTTTACATAAAGACACATTAGACCAAGTTGATATTAACTAACTCATAATTGTCTAAATATCCTAACTTTTATGTGATGGGAAGGAGATAACTTTCACTTCATCCTCTTGTTCAATCAATAATTTCTTAGTAATCTCCAATGTTGCTCCATAAAAGTAATCTTTTGGTTGAAACATTATGGTTCTTAAACCTATGTTCAAATAAAAGAGAAGTTAAAACATGTGTGTGTGTGTGTGTGTGTGTGTACATAGTTGCTTGTCGAGTTGGTGAAAACAAGGTAATGTTATCTTTCCCATTAAGGTTTAAGTCTTTCTAATGACATGTTTGTGCTCATCCTCATGCTCTTATGTGCATCTACTTGTGAAAAATAGATGGGGCCAATTGCAAGCCTTGGGCAACTTTAGTAGAATAAATAACCAACACTTGTGGCCTCTTATTTTTATTTTTAGTGGACATAAATGTCCTTCTTTGCTATGGAAGTCATCCTTTAGCTAAGAGGCCACAAGTGTTGGTTATTTATTCTACTAAAGTTGTCCAAGGCTTGCCCTTAGCCCCATCCTATTTTTCACAATGAGATCCACACAAGAGCATGAGGATGAGCACAAACATGTCATTGGAGAGACTTAAATCGTAGTGGAAAAGATAACAATACCTTGTTTTCACCAACTCGACAAACCACTATTAAAACTTTCTAAATATTTTTATCATAAATAACACTAAGGACTATAAAATTAAGATAGATACATGTCAATTCATGGATTAAATGAGACAAACCCCATAAAGTATGAATGGGGGAGTTTCTGGGATCATTGACATGATCCTCACACAAAGCCAACATATGCAGAAGTAATGGTGAAAAGAATGACAATGTTGGCTCCCAACATGAGATTGACAAATTTTTTGACATCAATTATCTTGGTTACAAGATCCTCGAAGGAGAAGAATAATGGTTGGGAAATAAATGCTCTATAAAGCCCCTCGAAGTAGAAGAATTGATGGATAGATTGAAAAAAATGCTCCATGGAGCCATCCATATCAACTTAGAAATGAAGAGAGTATCTAAATTATAATGATGAACCTTTGATTTTCGCAACCCCTTCACATTATATTTATAGATTTTATAAGATTTTGTAAAATTATACTTTTGGTTTTGGTATTTTTTATTTTGAAAGATAATAATTTTAAATGAAAAAAATATTTTCATGATAGTAAGTGGATTAACTAAATATTAAATATTGTGAAAAAAATAAATTTAAACAAAATTTTAATTATAAAAACTATTTCAGAAAACCGAACACAATGTATACACCTGTTTTTAAAACATAATATGCATATATACACTACTGATAAAATATGTTAACTAAAAAATAAACAATAACTTCTCTGAGATATCATACACATAGAAATAGTAAAGTAAAAATTAAAATATCAGGAAATAATATGAAAGAAATATTTATATAACCAAAATTGTTATTACCCATTTTTAAATTCTGAAAAATAAATTATGCAGGAGGGCACCCGATGCAACAATTTTCAATTAAATTAATGTAAGAAGTGAGATTAGCGTAAACCAGGTATTCCTAGAATTAAAAGCCATGATCAACTGCATCCGCTAGAAGGAGGACTTGAACCTACGATCTTGTATAGTTAACAGCCACGCGCTCTAACCAACTAATCTATTCCAGCAACATTTTAGGACTTATCCGGTGAAATTTCATTAAAACTTAGATCCTTTTTGAAATAATACATAAAAAAATTATGGATAATCCAAAATAACTAGTTCTGTTGTTGGGATTTGAACCCGGGTCCCCTGGGTGAAAACCAGGTATCCTAACCAGACTAGACGACAACGGATATGTATCTAACTTGAATTGTAAAATCTATTTATTGGAAGTTCAAAATTAAATTATATTGGACAATGTGGTTACTCCCTTATTTCTCCTCCTCCATGTTCTTCAAAGTTTCATAGATCAAGTGGCAAATAATCCATCCTTCTTCCAACCTTGACACTCTGCATGAGTCAAACAATGTTGAATGCTTTAGCTCTACCTACAACTCTATCTTGCCACTTGGAGTTACTTCTCAGCACATAAGAACATAGGCATAGCTAGGGATTTAATGGGAAATAATCACTTCCCTCAACCATTTTTGGATGCTTTGAACCTTCCAGAACTAGAGCCTAAGATCTAAGAGAATGGATGATGGCAAGATTTAACCCTTCTCCATGGGAAATAATGATTATTGAACTAGTCGCACAAATGCCAAATTGATCCCCCCTCACATTGATATAATCTCTCCCACCTTCCCTATACATCATTCATCATTGTTTGTTTCCCTGACACCCTATCTAGGAGCTTGGAGTTCTGCATATGAATTTTGAGCCAATCACTCTTAAGAATATTGAGGTCCAGATCTTCCCATATTAGATCCATATTGTTGTCATTTCCATATACTCATTTATTGGCAAGTATGCTTCCTAGTATGTTTTTCATTCTTTGAGCATGGGATGGAATGATAATAAGAATGTTCCTTATGGCTAAGGCAATAAAATGATGATAAGAATGTTCTTAGAGATCTTCGAAGGGTGGGTCCCATTTGAACCCTACCATTGCATTGGCTAGAAATTGTGAGTTACCTTATACGGCAAGTTTTCCAAAACTATGCTTAATAGCAATCTAAAGGCCTTTTTCCAAAGCTTAAAGTTCCATTTAGTTGTTGGTACCATAACATATGAATCATATATAGACCTGAAGAATATCTCCCATTGTATTACTCAAGACTCCCCCAATCCCAATAGGTATGGGGTTTCCTTTGGAGTTTCCATCAAAACTCATCTTTACGAAGCCTATTGAAGGTTGCTTCCAAATCACTAGAAAAATAATTCTTGAGTTGGAAGTCTTCTCCCTGCTTTGTAAGGAACTCATTTTAATGTCCCAAAATTGGAGGATCATTCACTCACAGTTTGGACAGATTGTGTCCTTGGCCTGACGTATTGATGTATGTATTGTTTCACACATGTTGTTTTCTATGATGATCCAACTCTCCCTTTCATGCCTCTTTTGATTCTTAAATATGTGATGGTTGTGATATTTCCATATAACCCATAAGAGAAACCTTTTGTAAAAGATTCACATTATATTTAAAACACAAGCCTTGAAAGGTTATTAACTCCCATCTTCTAGAGTGGCTATGTCATATTATTTGAATTATTTCCCTCCTTTGTCACATATATTGACAACAATTTTGCGTTAGCTAATTGTTCTCTCTCCTCGTCTTGTTCACAAATCTAACAAATGAATGGGCCCTCTAAGCTTCTCCTCCTTATTTTTTCCCAATTTGGAACCTTCTTTTGCGCAAGTAACCAAAGAAATATTGCAATCTTTAGCAACAATGAAGGGTTCCAAATGTGTTTCCAGATCTTCCTTGGCTCTTTTCCATGGGCATTTAGAATTGGACCAAGTAAGACCCTCCCCTTGGTGCCTCATCTATGGATGTATATACCTTCCCTGAAAATAAAATTTTTAAATCTTTTAGAGAAGACCAAATGGTGTATGATATGCTAGAGTGATTTATTCCAACCAAGCTTTCAGAGGTTTCTAGTTATCCAACTAATGTAATTTCTATTGAACCCTTAGCTCCTTTAGATGATCATTCCAATAGTTGTCAATAATGCTCCAATTATTGATGGAGAATATCTTGGCTATTATGAACTTGGGTCGCCCACTCCTTTCATTGTTATGTTGCTAGGAATCATCCTAGAATAGGGTTGGCATCCCCTCCCTTACTTCCCAAATTATGTGATGATAGACCAAATCACTATCCCTCCAGGAAGTGTTACAAACTAGAGATCATCTTCTAGTGTCCTCATCATCATCCTATCCCCTACAATTCTAGTGGCATATTTGTCCCTCAAAACGTTTACCCACAAATCATTCTTTCCTTTCAACAATCTCCACTTTCTTTTCCCTCCCATGGCCCTACTTATAACTTGAAGGTCTCTAATTTCCAATCCTCCCAGAGATTTAGGTAACCATATCCTATCACAGGGCACCAAATCCCACTCTTCCTCAGTATTCAACCCTCCCCAAATGATATCGCTTTGGAGGCATGTGATGGCTTTGATCATTTTAGTAGGCATAGCCAAGGCTTAGAAACAATATTGAGGCATGGATTGAAGGACTAATTTGATTAGAAGAACCGACCTTGCCAAAGAGAGAAAATGAAAGGTCCTTCGTGTTTTAACTTGCCACCTAGAATTTCTTCCCACGGAACATTATTGCTCGAGTTCTCAATCAATGGAACCCCTAGGTACTTAAAGGACCAATTGCCTCTTTGAAAACCTAGATTTTGGAGGATGTTAACTTGGATAATTATGTGGGTGTTGAAGAAGAAAAATTGAGATTTTGCAAGGTTGATCTAGGCCTCTTGAAGCCTATAAGAAGGTATCCAATATGTTTTATCTCCTTAGCCTCTTTTATGTTGGTTTTTGAAGACAACTTCTCATTAATGTTAGCCACTTGCTACAAGATCTGGTTTTATAATTTTTCCCTTATATTTTTTGTTTTCCTTTACTTTTTATTTATTTATTTTTCCACTTATTTATTATTATTATGAGTTTGTTTGCAATGGTGCATATTTTTAAGGTTTATTTTTGCAACGGTACTGGTTGTTATGCCATGATTTCAAACAAGGTATAATTTTGACCTCAAAAAAGAACTAGTAGCACCACTTTTCAATTTGGGGATCAATTTTAAGATTTTTTTTCACAATGGTACCAATTATCAAGGCCATGGTTTCAATCAAGTTGTAATTTTAACCTAAAAAAATGGTGATACTTTGAGAACCACTTTTTATTTGGGGGTCGATTTTAAAGTTTTTATCTACAATGATATTTGTTGTGAAGGTTGCGGTTTCAATCAAGTTGTAATTTTAAAACCCCCTAAAATAATTGGTGCTACTAGTAGCACCACTTTTTGGAAATGAAGGTAGAAACAACCACTAATTAATATGACTTCTAAAAATGAGAACTCTTGAGGGTTCTCATCAAGTAGGTAACTACTTTGGTTTTGTGGATGATGATTATTTTGCAAGTTCCATCCCTAATTTATTTTGGTTCCAATGAAAATAGTCTTTCTATACATATTTTAGAATTCACACTTAAAAAAGTAATACATCCTTATGGACATGACATATAGCCCAACAATTCACCTCACTATGTATATCGATTGACTTGATGGTGTGCTCCTATATTTTTTTTCCAACTTTCTAACCTATTTTATTTTCTAGATTACATTCATATATAATGGTATGGATCTTCTGCTACATGTCATGCTTGAGCTCATATTAGTTGTTCATGAGCAATTTCCTTATTTCTATTTTTCCTAAGAACTATCCCATTGGTGTAGAAAATGGAGAATTAACTTTAGCTTTGTTGGGACAGGTAGATAACCGCATAGGAGATGAGGATATGAGAGCAATGGTGGTGTCTAAAGATACTATTGCACTGAAGCACAAGCACACCCCATGAGAGCACAAAATATCTCTCCCAGTGATGATAGACCAATCCATAAGGATTCTCTATAAATAGGTTTGGTCATGGACCAAACCAACAATCACAGGATTGCATCTGTTGCAACTTACCATAAAATGTGGATCTGGTATCTGAAGTGGAAACTATCAACCAATAGCTTAGTCAACAGTCGACCCAAGGAATTGGTCAACTCCCTTAAATGACAAGGTGAGGTTTATGATGAAACCCAATGTTCCAACAACCCCTAGTAAAATCATCTTGGAGGAAAACAAATTACAAAGCACATAACTTCCCCCATTGAATTTGTTCCGACTGCAAAAGATGATCAAACATGTTACAACAACACTCATGAAAAAGTCTGAACACTGTCACCATCAATGTTGATCAAGGGAAAAATTCATTCATCCATTGCAAATTGGTTACAAAACTATTGTCCAAACACACTCCCTGTCGGTCAGTCGACTAGCCAACAATATATCACAGGCCAGTCGATCAGTCGACTAGACAAAAAGCACACCAAGATAATTAGTCTTTGTCAATGTAGACATTCTTTGTATCCAAGCAGTTTCTGCATTAGATCCAATAAGCAATAGTACAGCTCCAACAAAAAAATCGAACATGGTTCGGTTGGTCTCATCAAGTCCAAGTCGATTCAACAAGAAATAGTTGAGTCAACAAGAAGACATCAGTTGGGTTTACACAACAACAACTTCAATTACTCCCCACATTTAAACACAATTGAATGATCGATAAGTATCAACAATAGATCTTGTTGAAAACACCAGTTGATGGACAACTCAGTCGAAAACTCCAATCGATTTCCAGATCTGGTCGAACCTCGGTCGACCAATATCGCAGTCGAACTCTAGTTGATTGTTATGTAGATCCTCGGTTGACCATGACTAAGGAAATCAATAATGAAGAGGAACATTGCATGACTGTACAATTGATGATATATGATGATACAACGTCCTCAAACATTTGTTTAGGTTCTCCCATGACCATTCATCAATCCAACTAGAGTCTATCCTGGTAGTTTTTACTCGTCCACGGTTTTGACTTTCACGTCTCTTCTACAAAGATATGAAAGAACGATTGTCATTCCTTCAATTTTTATGGCGAGGATGATGATAGGGAACATATTTATGTGCTAGATAATCAAATTAAGTAGGCTCGGGGTCAGGTTCACTTACAAGAGTAGAACGCCCCGGTATATAAACAACAATGTCATCTGCAACGACTTTCTCAAATTTTGGCATGTTAGGAACAACCATCTTATTAATCTGTTCAACACAATCAACAATAGATTTCTCTTCTGGAAAACCAATCTGAACTCCTCCTGCAAAAAATAAGACTTCTCTGGTTGTAGTAAGGCTAGGTGTAGCCAAGGAGGCAACAACATCATATCCAAGACCTATTCTTGGTGACTTCATCTCAGGCGTAATAGGAACAACAATACATTGTCCATTCCTCCCAATTCCTCCTTCGGTGTATCCCATCTTGCTCAACAGTCGAGACCCAATACCTGTAGTGTGTTTTTCAATGTTGGGAGAAACAACACAATCATCAATATTCATACAAACAACTAGACTACAATCAAAAGTAGCAAGGGTGCAAGAAACAATAGGTGAGGTTGGCAGCTCAACAACAACAATATTCCTCTCAACATTATGTAGTCAGTGAATTGCATCTTCAAGGTTCTGTTTGCAATCCTACAAGCCCTGAATAGTTACATCCTTCTTGGTTGGCTGCAACAATATGGCTACATAATTTTCTTTCAAAGCATGATATTCATCAAATAGGCAATTGTTATCATCTTGAAGAGGAGCAACTTCTTCACAAAGCTCATCAACAAAGGCCTGTAAGAGATATTGATCTTAACAAGTAAAAAGTTGAGACATAGTTGAGTCTAATAATCTGTGGCCAAGTCAAACTATATCCCAATCAAAACCTCCAATGGGTCAACTGGACTTTTCCCACACGATCCAGTTTAAAAAAGAGATCGATTATGGTCGTCATCTAGTCAAGTGAGGCTGAGTCGACAACTCCACTTTCTCAATTGTGGTCGATTCCTTCTATTCGAACGACTTCACAAAGAGAACCAAAATACCCTTGAAAAAATATGCACAACATGACTATGTAACAACAACTACAGGCAAGTAACATATTCCATGATGTATGCAATTGATGGATCCATAAACAATATTCTCCAAGTCAATGCACCAACACAAGCCCAATCGCGGCAAAAAATAGGGTATCATGCCAAAAGGATCAAAGACGCCTCACAACACTTTAACATAGATCAAACCATAATAACTTCCCAATGTCTACAACGGTATTGGTTGTGAAGGCCACAATTTCAATCAAGTTGTAATTTTAAACCCCCTAAAAAAATTGGTGCTACTAATAGCACCACTTTTTGAAATGGAGGTAAAAACAACCACTAAATATGACCTCTAAAAATGAGAACTCTTGAGGGTTTTTATCAAATAGATAACTACGTTAGTTCTGTGGATGATGATTATTGTACAAGTTCCATCCCTAATTTATTTTGGCTCCAATGAAAATAGTCTTGATACACATGTTTTTAGAAAACGTTATAGTTCCTTATGGACATGACATGTAACCCACCAATTCACCTCACTATGTATATGTATAGTATACACTAGTTGTTTTGATGATGAACTCATATACTTTTTGTCCAACTTTCTAATTTATTTTATTTTCTAGATTACATTCATATATAATGGCACAGAGCTTTAACTGCATTACATGCTTGAGCTCCTATTAGTTGTTCATGAGCAATTTCCTTATTTCCTATTAGTTGTTCATGAGCAATTTCGTTGTTTCTATTTTTCATAAGAACTATCCCATTGGCGTAGAAAATGGAGAATTAACTTTAGTTTTGCAAAATTATTCCTTGGGCCTTTACATTTTTTTGAGAAGGGCTAAGTTTATCTTAATGTTTTTTAAAGAAAACATCTTGTGTTTCATTAAAGATACATCTTAAAGGATTGGATTATTTAGTCATAGTAATGATATTGGGTGTCATTTCTCTCTTTGCATTCCACAAATAATACATTTATAATACATTCAGGTTCGATGCTTTAGGCAAGTCCATTTATATACACCGTCCTCCAGGTTGAATTACTCCTTTATAATGCAAATATTTAATCATTGAAGCTAATGAAAGGGTTAAGTATGACCTTTTTCCAAAGAAAAATTATCTCAAATTTATATAGAGTATAAATTCGTTTACAAATCAGAAAATAGTTCCTGAGAGAAACCAACGGAACAACCCAATGTACATGAAATTGACAGTTCCAGATATAAACACAAAAAGCTCAGAAAACTAATCAAAACAAAATAAAATCAGCTTAAAACTGTAAGAGGCAGAAATTTTTGTGTAGGTGGCTAGAAATCAGCTATCACTCAACAAAGACCTCGCCCTACTCATGCTTCAAAGATGTTAAGGAATGAATGAGGGATTTCTTCCCCATTGTCACAGTGATAAACCGAAAGCCTTCCTTCAATTTCTTTAAGTGCCCTCTTTGAAAGTGTGTCGGCCTCTTTATTATGATCCCTATAAATATGCTAGAAACTAATATCTTTAAAAAAAAAATCAAAATCCTTTGTTTTTTGTTTCCAGCAATCAATGTTCACCGCTTGGAGGTTACTCTTTTGATTAATCCAATCGATAATAACTTTCGAATCCCACAGGATTTGTAATTTTTTGATCGACCAGATTATTGCCAAGGTGAGATTCACCCACAACCCCATGAGTTTTGCCTTTGTATTTGATCTAGCTCCACAATTTATGAACCACTTTGTAATCCTCGACAAATGGGTCTTGAAAAAACCGCCTGCTCCACAGCAATTACCATTTGACTGTGTTGCACCATCAAAACAAGCCAAAGTGTATCCCTCAGCCTGAGATATCTCACATACTCTATTTGGGAAGACTTTTGGTGTAGTCGGTTGCCAGGAGAAAGAATCCACAATCTTGTGAACTACAGAGAAAAGAGAGGAGGAGCGATCTTCAAAAATCACCTTCTTTCTCTCAATCCATAAATTCCATCAAGAAAGGGCAGCCAAACTAACTGGGACTGATTTTTCAAAAGACCACACAGTAAAACAGTCTGAGATTGTGGGTCCATTCCATTGAATTTTTAGAGAAAAATGAAAGTGCAGGTGCTGCCAAACTGCCTTTGTGAAGTTGCAATGGATTAAAAGATGATGAATGTCTTCTGAGTGGTAATTGCAAAGTTTACACACCCTCGGACCTTCCCAACCTTTCTTCTGGAGTGCCTCCCGGGTAAGGACTTTTTCTTTTGTTGATAGCCATATGAAAAGTTTAATTTTGAGTTGTAATGGCCACTTCCACAAACTTTGAATCCAAATGTTGTCATAGCCATAGTCTAGCGGATGAAGAAGAGCGTTATAAATATTTTTAATGGTTAGGACACCCGATGCGTCCCCTCCCACCCACAGAAGAGAATCTGTCTCGTTTTTAAGAAATATACCATCACTCCTTAAAGATTTAATAAAGAGGTTCCATTCAATAGTAGCATCTTTGCTTAGTCCCAGTGTCTCACTGCTTAGACATCTATTTGGAAAAGGTAAGTTGCGAGCAGGGTCTCTCGCTTGTGCCAGCCACAATATATTTAATTTTTTTAGTTGCGATTGCAGAGTTTCTGAAAGTATGGAGCGATCCTCCATCCCAATGATCTTGTCCCTACCAATTGAAATAGCAGAGCTCGAACCGGGCCTCCATCTCAGCCAATGGAGAATCACAAAAAACGTTTTGGTCAGACCCTTCCAGAAACTGGACGCACGCTGTTGAAAATGAGAAGACTTTCGGATCCATTCAAAAACTGGTGTGTTACCCAAATATTTATCTATAATGATTCGATGCCAAATACTATCGTGAGTAAGCGCCTTCCACAAAGTGTTTTCCAGTAAGGTCGTGTTGAAGAGTGTAATATTTTTGAGCCCCCATCCCCCTGCCCTTTGGTCTTGACAGGATATCCCATTTGCACAGATGGAAATGGTGTTTTTCAGTTTTCCCACTCCACGGGAAGGCAAAGGAAAGCTTGCACAGTTTGGACAGGATATTACAGGGAATCCTCTCCAAAGACATCCAGAAGATAGATAGACTCTCTAGCACTGATTTGACCAGGACAAAATGCCCTCCAAGCGACAACCACTTATTACACCAAAGACCGATTTTTCTTTCAAATTTAGCCACCAGCTAGCACCAATCTTCAGATTTTGATACACTCAGTTTTAGATGATAACCAAGGTACTTGAAACCCAGACTCAAATCAGCAAAGGTAAAGGGAATAGATGCTTTTAGAAGACTGAGCTCGGCTTCCTCGAGCCCCCAATAATGAGTAGTGGATTTTGTAAAATTTATGCAAAGACCCGAAGCAGAACAAAAAGCCTGGAGAATGTCTAGGATCACTATCCACTCCGAAGGATCATCCTTTGACATTAAAAGAACATCATCAACAAACATTAGATGAACATTTTTTAATAACTTTGAAACCTTTATACCTGAAATAAGATGACCAGAGATGCTTTTGGATAGCATCAAGTTGAGCCCTTCCATTATCATAATAAACAGGTACAGGGAAAGAGGGCATCCCTAGCGAAGCCCCCTCCCACTCTTGAAAAACTTTGTCGCCTCGCCATTTATCAACACTGCAAAATTTTCACTAGTTACACAGGACATAACCCAAACAGTTAGCTTAACTCCAAAGCCTACTGTGAGCAAGATCAGCCTTAAGTACTCCCAGTCTATGCTGTCATAGTCTTTTTTAAGATCCAGATTCAAAACTAGAGACTTTAAATTCTTCTTTTCAATGTTTTGGAGGCTTTCATGGGCCGCACCGATAGCATCTTGAATTCTTCTGCCCTTCAGGAACCCCAGTTGTTCTGCAGAGAGACACCTTTCTAAAATCGACTTAATCTGATTTGAAAGAATTTTTTAGATCACCTTATAAATAAGGTTACATAGAGAGATTGGGCGATAATCGTTGAAAGAGGCCGAGTTATTTTCCTTTGGGATCAAGGCCAAGAAGGTGGAGTTTAAGATTCCACAAAGCTTACCTTTTCTTCGTGAATCCTCCACCATCCGAAGAAGGTCATCTCCCACAAGATCAGAGAAAAAGATAAAAAACTCAGTAGTCCACCCATGAGGGCCTGGGCTTCTCTCTTTTTTGAATTGTTCCAGTACCGTTTTTAATTCCAGCAAAGTGACAGGTTTAAAGAGATCATCAGCTTCCTCCTCAGTAACCATTTTGGGATAGAGGCTAGTGATATTGGTTACCTCATTTAAGTTGGGTCTTTCTTTGTCTTTGGAGAACTGTTCAAAATAAAAATTCGCTTCCTCTTTGATCGCTTCCTGGTCAGATAGAATGATTCCATTGTCTTTTGAAATCGCTCAAACATGCTTTCGATTTCTGTTATAACTAGCCACCTTGTGGAAGAATTTTGAGTTGGAATCTCCACTCTATAACCACGTAGCTCTGCTACACAATCTCCAAATATTCTCCTCCCCACGAAGAAGGGTGTTTCTGTTGCATTCCATCTCACGAAGGTACCTTTCCTCCTCCATGGATAAGGAGGTATCGGTGGATTTTTGTATGAGCAAATCGATTTCGAATTCTAGCTTTCCCATCATAAACTTTTCTTTCGCCTTTAAATATTTTAACCAAAATTTAGTTTGTGATTTGAGTTCCTTTAGTTTCCACACAATACGCAGTTGAACGTTATCTTCCCATAGAAATCGTGGATCCTTCCAGACGCTATGGACTAACTTAATGAAATTAGGATACAGTAGCCAGTGATCATTAAACTTGAAAGGAAACGCTTTGTACAAAGGAGGGATTTCCAATTGAAATAGAATGGGGGCATGATCTGACATGAAGGAAAATTCCACCCAAGATCTAGATAAACCTGCCAAAGTCAAAAGACCTTCAGAAACAAAAAACCTGTCAAGTCGTCTAGCAATCGCTTCAGAGCCGGAATGCCCATTTCGCCAGGTGGGGACCAGCTTGGTCGGCTTGAAATAAACCAACTTCTTTGAAGTAAAAAGGTCTCTGTAAAAAACTTCATTTGAACCAGACATAAAAGAACCTCCCCAGTTCTCATCTGTAGATAAAATGAAGTTCAGGTCACGGGCTAAAATAAGATTCAGAGTGGAGAGAATATCGATGTTTGCTAAGGAGGTCCAAAACTGCTTACAGTCATTACATGGCCCATAAGCATTAAGAAAATCCATCTCTTGGTTAGTAGATAAGCTTCGACCAACTAGAAAAATACCTCCAATCGTCAGGAAAGGAGCCAGGTTGAAACGAAAAGGGTCCCAAGCGGCCAACAATCCTCCTAAATTTCCAATGGAGTTTACAACAGACGAGACCCAAGAAGGGCGAAATTTATGCAAGAAATCCCTAAATTTATATTCATCAGAGAGGGTCTCTTGAAGAAAAACAATATCAGGCTACGTACGATCTAACAATATACGAAAAGAGGCAGCTTTGAGAGTGCCTCCAATCCCTCGAACATTCAAAGAGAGCATTAACATCACTTGGTCCTCGCCAGGGCCTTCAATGCTCTAAGGGCCCTTCCATCCTGAGAAGGATTTACAGTATCAACAGTTTGAGATACTAAACTCACCTGTTTCTTTCTAGAGCTTCATGTCTTTAAGGGGGAGAGCTCAGAACCAATACCCCACGACCAAGCATATGCCTTACTCCCTTTGCCAGGATGGTGAGAAGATGAGGTGCTAGTCTCCACTGAAGGATCTATGAGCTCCTTTCCTCGATAGATGGGTAACGGTACAGATTTTACTGGGATATTTGGATAGGGAGATAAATAATTCAGTAGAGCAAAGAGGCTACTGTCATCCTCCTCTGCCTCCCTGTAGCCTGGCAAACTCGAGGGGGAGCCAATCGGTTCCAAGGAAGAGGAGGGGGGGCGAGGGTGTCTAACCGAAGATGAAATAAGGGAGGGGCTCGAGTGGGTGGAAAGGTTAGGCTTCGGCAAGGTTTCTAAAATCGAGGGAAGGGACCCAACTGCAGGGAGGTCAAGAGGGTTTGGAAGGGAGGGATCAAGAGAACATGGTTCTAAGGGAGATTTTACATCTTCAGGGACGATGGCCTTTGTACAGGTAGAAGAAGAAATCCAATGAGAGTTGTTTAACGTTTCCTTCTCCCCAAAGGTCAGGGAGTTAAAAAAGAGAGGGCTAAGAGTTTTAAGCTTTCCTGAAAGTGACTTGTCTTGCTCCTACAATGAAGAGGAAGAAATTTCAGTGGGAATCTCCAGAAATTTTAGAGAGGGATCTTCATCCACATAGTCCGAGGGGTTTAGCTGTAGATCAGATTCTTCAGAGAGTTCGACCGAAACCTTCTCAGGTCATTCACGACGGAGGTGACCCATTTTGCGGCAGCGGTTGCAACAGAAGGGCAACCCAAGATAGTCCAGAAGTTGTGCTATATTTCTCCCTCTCCATTCGATCTCAAGGGTTTTTGGTAAGCCATCGAAAAGGTCCATCTCAACAAGAACTCTGCCCATCTTTCTCTTGGGACCAGCAAGTAGCTTTGAATCCAGAGCAATGAATTTGCCCAGTGAATCACCAATAGCTCGTAAGGCTCCTTCATTCCAGAGGAATAAGGGAAGACCCGGTAGAAGAACCCAAAGATGCCTATACTGAAAATAGTCAATATCGGGATTAAAATCGATCCTCCAATGCTTAAGCATGAGACTACTTCCACCATAAACCCACAGAGAACTCAGTAAAAGAGAAACATCCTCTAGTGACTTGCAGATAAAACCGAGCCACCCTTTATTGAGATAGAGGATCTTGGGGGAGTAACCAATGAGAGGAGTCCATTGTTTTTTTATCCATTCCTCCAGCAGTTGGTTTCTCAACATTCTATAAGAGATTCGACCCGCGATACCACAGAGCGTCATTCTACACGTATCTTCTAAGCCCACATCGTTTCCCAATACCATGCGCTTAGCCTTTCTATTTGCTTTCCACGACTTTCGACTGAAGAAAGGAGACTGTACCGTAGTAGCAAGGATCCTATGAACCCCCAGAGGAGAAAAGAGGTTTGAATAGCCTGGGAGTATAGTGGAAGAAAGAAGCTTAGATTTGGGGGCTTCAGTAGGTGGAGGGACTGTCTTTGAGGACTTGGCAACTTTCAGAGAAGGAGAAGATAGATTACCGGGTATCTCGGCGGGAAGGGAAAACTTGTTTGAAAAAAAAGAAGCCCCGGAGTGATTACTCTCCAGAGAGTCAACCTTTTCGAAGAGCCCCACTTGCCTCCAGGTATCCTCATCAGCTGGGCTCATGAGGTTCTTTATATTTCTTTCCATTTCATTTAAGGAGCAAGTACCCATCCAGGCCCACCAACACCAGCACCAACGACACTGACAGGAAACTCAGAAACCAAGAGGTAAAAAACAAGAGAAGATTGAGACTCTCGGGGTCAACCTCAGTTCTTTTTAAGCGCCAGAATAAAACCTGGACAAAAAGACAAGCCCAGGACACAAGGGGACAAAGAAGACAAGAGAGAAAATGAAAGGAGGACACTAGGAAACAGGACCAGCGTTAAAAGCAAGAGCAGACAAGGACTGAGAGTAAAACAAGTCGGATATCGAGCTAATCTCGGATGCTAGTCAATACAACTGTAAGGAAATAGAGACCAGGTTCAAAAAATCCCGTCGAAAAATGCTCCTAATTCCTGAAAGAAAACGCTCCTGGTTCGCCTCCATTCTCCTGGTTCACCTCCATTCAAGCTTCAACCCACAATTTGCATTATCTGGGTTGTTCACAAAACAATTTGAATTGATCTAGTCATATCCTAATATCTCCCAAAGATGCATCATCCTTCTCATGTATCAATAAAATTTATGTAATTTCACAACTTCTAAGTATAACAGAAAAGATTGAAAACTTAAAATGTGATTAAGTATAAACTTGCTAACAAGAAAAGGTTGAAAACTTAAAATATTTAACCTCTTCTCCATTTGGCAACTGTCTCCTTTATACTTTTACCTTTAATTAATTGAAAGCAACCCATCCCCTATGTCATTTTCAAAATAAAAAACAACCCATTCCATATGTCATTTTCAGTGCCTTCTTTGTTCCTTTTTCATTTATCAAAATTAAAACCAATACATTCAATGATATCTTGCTTCACATATACATAGATAGATATATATTTTTATCCTTTAATTCATTTACTCTGGATTAGCTCCGATGGTAATATTTTTTTGCAATTTAGAATGTTAAGATTTGGTTTCTAAGTTGGTTATATTAATTTGATATTTAGAATGTTGAGATTTGGTTTCTAAGTTAGTTATATTAATTTGATAATTGAAGAAATTATAGGTTTTATTTATTTGAAATTTTGATTAATTTTTAGATATAATAGAAGGTATTCCATACAAAACTTAAATCATAATGTAGATTTTCAAAATAAAAAACAACCCATTCCATATGTCATTTTCAGTGCCTTCTTTGTTCCTTTTTCATTTATCAAAATTAAAACCAATACATTCAATGATATCTTGCTTCACATATACATAGATAGATATATATTTTTATCCTTTTAATTCATTTACTCTGGATTAGCTCCGATGGTAATATTTTTTTTGCAATTTAGAATGTTAAGATTTGGTTTCTAAGTTGGTTATATTAATTTGATATTTAGAATGTTGAGATTTGGTTTCTAAGTTAGTTATATTAATTTGATAATTGAAGAAATTATAGGTTTTATTTATTTGAAATTTTGATTAATTTTTAAGATATAATAGAAGGTATTCCATACAAAACTTAAATCATAATGTAGAGGGAAATTGCTAATCAAAGGACGACTTTTAAAAAATATTAAATTAGATGTATATTAAATGAGCTGGATCATATTAAATTACCTGTATATTAAATTAGCTGGATCATCTTTTAAGCGGGGGAAATCAGCGCATACAGAGTAAAATTCAATTTCAGCACATAGAGTCAAGGAAAAGTAAAATTCAATTTTGATTATGCGTAAAGGAGAAATGTTAATAAAATTCAGTAAATTTTGCTTTCAATGAGAGTTGAACTCATGACCTCCCACTTACTAAACGGGTGCTCTAACCAACTGAGCTATGAAAGCAACCGTTAAAAACTTTTAAACATTTGATTTTCTCCAAATCTACTCAGACCAGAGGTACCCCACCTACACCTACGAAATTTCCTACAGTTTGGTAGAAGAATTGGCGGCAAAAGCGACAAGCTTTAAGGCTCCTTTTTGCCTTCCATTTGGTATTTTCATAAATTACCACTTGCCTATCGAGAACGAGGGAATTATTCACTCCATTTTCACTCGTCAAAAGTGAAAAGTATAGATCGAGAAAATCCACCCCAAAATTGGAATTTTTAAGCTTCAATAGAGTTGTCATTGATGTAAGTGGAACTTTGATATCTTGCAAATTTTAAGAAAAATCCTTTTACATGGAGGTTTTAAAATAGAAATTTAGAAAAAATATGTCGCTTTAAGGTTTACTTTTACTTTCGAAAATCATAAGTGAAATCTTGTTTGCAATGCATATATATATTTTCTTTTCTGCAAAGTTGGTGATAGTGCATCCTCTCCCACAAAGGTCATGGATTGTAATTAAAGCGTCGATTCCCATAACAATTGTGACCTTATGATTGCTTATTTTAAGGAAAAAGAGAGAATGAAGAAGGGACATTCATGTTTGTTGGTATTGGTTGTCGTCTTTTGGTTGTAAAGGTATAGATATTCATTGTTTGTGTACCATTTTTAAGGTTTGAAATCTAGGTTTCTAATCACAAAAGCATAAAGAATCAAGCGACCTTTACTTTCTATAGTAGAAATACTTCCCCTAGAATTTTATCAATGGTAGAAGATGAACTTGTGATGTTGTGGTTCTTTATACTTGGAAGAGATAGAGAAATTCCTTTCTCACATTGTGTTGTTATACAACAACACTGTGAATAGGGTGATTGATTCATCTAATGCTTATTTCTTTAATTTCATGTTATTGTTGTGAAGATTCTCTCGTTATGATTGCCTTCATGAGAACTATAACTTATATTCTCAAATGTGTATTTAGTAGGGTTCTTTCACCATGGATTACCTTATTAAATTTGTTTTATGCACCGGTGTTAATTGGAAGTGGTTTTGCCCCCCCTTTTAACAATGTGAAATTTTAAAAACAAAATGGACTCCATGGCCCAATTAATACATAAACCAACCATTTTTGTCTAAATCTGATTTGGATGATCAATTACATAACCTTATCTTCATCATTCCCACTAAACTCCATTGCAATATTTAGAGTACATGAGC
>ML787776.1:267787-291186 GCA_009831015.1 Picea engelmannii
ATGTGCCAACTCATCAACTACTTGTCTCAACCATGTACCCAACATGTACCTCAACCATATACCAGAGACATACACCAATATAACCATAAAAAATTCATCACTCTATCCATAAACCAAATACCATAAACCCTTACATCAAACCAACTGTATCCCTCAACAAATCTAATATATGCAACAATACTAAACATCCAATGTCATCTCAAGAACTAAACCTTAGCTCACAAAACATACCTCAAACAAGATGTGCCATATCTCTCATAAATCGACCCCAACCATGTTGCTTCCACGATTTTTGTGCCGCACTTTTCTGCCGTGATTTTTCTACCTCAATTTTTCTGCCATGATTTTTCTGCCGCGATTTATCTGTCACACTTTTTATGCCGCGATTTTTCTTCCGCACTTTTAATGCCGTGATTTTTCTACCGCGATTTTTCTGTCGCACTTTTTCTCTATCAATAATACTTTCCCAAATAACCTTTCACAAAATAGATATTCAATGATATTCAATAGGTTCAAGTGTTATTAAATGAGAGAGCCTTGCCTCTTATTTATACTTTCATGTAGCATCCCACTTTCCTTATTTTAGGGAGTTCTCCATTAACTTTATTATTTAAATAATTTCTTTTGCAAACACTTTGACTACTTTGACCTTTTGGGGCTTCTAGATGACTCATGAGGGTTCTCCAACTTCACATGGCCATAAATATCTAACAGTGAGGAGTTATGTGGCATTCCACATACCACCGGAAATGGCATGACATGTACTATCCATCTAGAATACTCTTACCTGCAAATATATCAAAACTCATGCCATTATCCATCAAACAAACTTGGGTCCATTACCCAAACCTTTGTGCTACTGAAATTCTCTATCGGACTTTCTTCAAGGGTTGACATCAATGACAACCAACCCAATTAATCAACAGTTATATAGCTAGACGAAGAAGAATCCACATCATGTTAGAATAAAAGAGAAAGTAGATGAGTTAGTATGGTCAAAAAATCCTTTAGGTAAATACACTCCTTGGATAGGATATAAATCAATGTGTGTGTTTAAGACACTTGAAGACATCCAATGGTGGTGGAAACCAGCATGGAAGATCAAGTCCCTTATGAAAGAAATAATTTTCATAAGGTTGGATATCTTGAACAAAGGTCCTTACATGGTAATTTCTCTAGAAGAGAAGCATGCAAGGGCCTAGTAGATGTGCCTTGTGTAAGGAAAATGAGGAAAAAATGAGTAACCTATTAATATCTTATGATTATGATAAAAGGATAATATAAAAGGAGTTAGATGAGAGTGGAAAATAGATTCAATAGTAGATTGTCTCAAAAATTGGTAGATGAAGTGATAACCAAAATATTTAAAGGATTTTCCCTTGATTGTTGCCTGAGGCACCTAGCCCACTAGGAATGTAGGAATTTTCCAAGAAATATCCATCCCTCCTTTTCAATGTGCCATTGAAAGAAAATATGTATTTGAGACAGGTACAAGTCCTATCCTAAGGTCTATGGTCAAAGGAAAATCTCCCTAGCCCCTATTGACAAGTTGAGGGCATGGGGATATTTCAGTGGACCTTGCCAAGGATATCTTCCAATAGATGGGGCAGGAGGAATCCTCTATTTGAAGGATATCCATTTTATAAGTTTCAAGGCAAGTTTGGGAAGGGGGACAAATAAATGCGTGAGTTTATTTCTCTGAAATTGTTATTAATGGTAGCTTCCCTAAAGAGTATCTCAAATCTTCAAATAGTATATGATTCCATGATAATAATAAAATGGATGAAGGAAGAATACAATATGAAAATTTTGGTTTTAAGGCCCATTTACGAGGAAGTAAATCATTTTGAAGTTGTGTTCAATGCCATATATTTCTTCCATGTGCACAAAGATCTTAACAACAAAGTTGACTCCCTTTCCAAAGAAGGTCTTCTAGTGGATGTTGGATATTTGATAGTGTTGGAATCCAAGGATGGATAAATGCTTGAATCTTCCCTATCATTTCATGTCTAAACAACTTATTATATCTCTTGTTCATGATGGTATTTTTATTCTACTGGGGTTGGAGTGTGAGCAGTAGCTCACTACACTTTTATCTCTATGCTTTGATATTTGTTAGTTATGTATTGGCATGACATTGTGTATTGTCTTGAAGTTTCTCAAAAGGATCGTGTATTAGTTTTATAAACATTTGGATACTTTTAAAAACTTTAATAGTTGATAGTATATGCATTTTTGAGCTAAATGTGGTGATCAGGTTTTATGATGACTCCAACATGACCCTTTTTGTGATTTTATGCTTTGAAGAACATATTTTTGGATGGTTTTGAATTGCAATATATGTCATTTCTCTTTTTCTCAAATAGAATTTACGATTTTAAAAAAGAATGAAATTAGTGGAAACACTGCTATTTGAATTTATATTTGAAGCAAGAGTAAGTTGAAGTTGAAACCTAGAAAGAAATATTGTTTAAGCTAGGGAAATCCAAAAAGTAAGGTGTCCTGCTATGGATAGCAATTCCGGAAACACCATTCACTATCTTAAGAAATATAAGCAGAGGGAAGTAAAATCTATATAACATGTTGAACAACAAAATTTCTATGAAAATGTCTTTGTTGATAAACACATCGAAAGCGCCTCGTGGACTAGTTCAACATTTGAGAAAAAAATCTTCATTTCAATGAGTATAGTGAACAAAGAGAAGAATGGGTTTCTTTTTAAATAAAAAATGGAATAACGTAACATTTCCATTGATCCTTGTGAGTTAAGTGTTACTTTGTTGATTTCGATTAGCGACAGGTGAGGTTGAAAATGGATATAAAGGGTGGCACTTCCCTGTACCCCATTAATTTTTAGTAGTGATGATTATACTTTGTATTGATTACTCTGTGATTGTAACCTCTTTTGTGTAATTTAAGAAATGGTGAAATTAAAAATATGATCACACATTGTTTAGAAATGTAGGAAATGTGTAAATCCTTCGGTGAGGAGGGTGCACCGCACCTTTTCTCGATCAACATAGATGAAGACGAGACATGGAAGTTGGGATTTCTTAAGAAACTCGGACGAACAAGTTGGTGCAGACCCCCAACCCTCAGGTTAAGGTCCGCGCAGGATCGCTCTTTTTCTGCCCTTTGAGTCTAACTGACTCTTTGATTCCTTTTCGGGAAATCAAACACACCTACAATGATGTCACCACGGGTCCTTATGAATTAAGCCCGCGTGCACAAACGATAAGCACCAATTCGAATTCTCTGGTCCACTATGTGATCATGTCCTTCACTATTTCAGAACTTTGGATATCGCGACTTCACGACTCCTGTTACCGAGTGTCTCGACTCTTCGACTTCCAAAACCCGAATTGTCGATTCGCCGAAATGTAGGCCTCGTTATCCTCCACACTTATATCATGTTTCGCGATTTCGGGAATCTTGAAACAAATATCTCGATCTCCTATTCCCTGAAATGCAGAAATGTTGAATTCCGACACGTTTCCAGTGCTAGCCTCACAACAGAACTTTCCGCCTTTTCGAGATTTCGGACTTCGCAATTCTTTGAATCCTGATGCTAAGCTTTCAGTTCTCCAACCCACGAATTCCCGAAATGGTCAACGAATCTGACTTCGCTTCTTGACAAGTACGCCACATGTCTACTATGTTGTCCTCTATCTTTGGACGTGTTCTGCCCCCTCAAACCTCCAAACTCCGAAATGAAAGTTCACGAGTAATCCAACGAACCTCGTTGGCTTGGATCTACGGCCCCATCTCTCCTAAGCTTATACTTCATAAGACAATCACCATAACTCCCCTTTCTCCTCTGCAAGATCGAACGGCTCTCAGGACTTCGCAAATTCTCCACAGAGAATTTCGACCCCCCAATCCTTCTCTTGAGAATTTCTACGAAATGAACAAACGTTCTTTCTCTAGAACTTGACCTCTGCGAAACAAATTCACTCCGTCTCCCTTCAAACAGGTTTAATTTCTACCTTCCTTTGAACAGTTTACAAGCACTAACTCTCCTGAGCTTCTTTCACAATTTCGAGTCTTAAAAAAAAAACTCTTGCATGCACTCCTTGCGGAAACCCTTCAAATACTTCTAAGTATTTGATTTCTTTGACCCTGTGCACTCCCCTTGCGACAGTATTCCTTCAACCCTTCTCTCGGTTGACAAGTTCTGAACTTTCAACCAGCCTGTGCACACCTTGCACGGCTTCTGTTCTTGGTTTACACTTCTACAGAAGATGAGAACAACGGTATCCCTCCTAAGATTTCAGAGATGAACTCTGAACCCGTCGACACACTCCTTGCGGACGTTTCACTGCACTCCTTGCATGAACTCTTGCTCAGATAGAGAAACAATTGAAACTCGTTTCCTTACTCTCTCAGACTTCAAATACTTAACATGAAATCATACATACATAGCATAAAAGCAAATGTACAACAGAAAGAGTAAAATAACCATGAGCATAACATTCAACATGCATACACAGAAAGTATTAGAACACCATGAGTCTAAGTCAAAGCTTCATATATTAATCTCAAAACTTTTGTACATGGCCTCTTCTACACAGCTCTCTGCTTCTTCTCCTCTCTATGATCTATGCTCCATTGATAATGTTAATGTTACAAATGATACACGATGAGGGTGTCTATAGTTGGTTTTCCCTCCTACGCTCTAAACTGTCTAATCTAGAATTTTAATTCTACCTACTTACGTTAACTGCCTATAAATGCCTTTACACCTTACAGATGAGAGCGGATCGCTCAAGATCTGTTTACAATATGGAAGTACGCACTCTCTTAATTATTTCATTAATGTCTGCCCATCCAAACTTTCAAAACAATTCAAACATTTTCAACATGTGCCAAAATGAAATGGCATTTGTCCCACGCTCGCTTGCTACTGGCAATGCTCCTGCATCATACTCCCTCGCTTGAAAATTTTCATGAACTCTTTTTCATGAGTTCTTGCACTGTCTGTCCATGCTTTTGAATTTCTGTTTCATTCTCCCAGCTGGCATATTCAACTGGATGTCCCTTCCATTTGACCAAGTATTCGAAATACTCTTTTCTCCTGGTCCTCTTGTTGACTCTCTTGTCAAGTATTCTCTCCATCTGTGGATTTTCAGCTACAGGCATTTGCTTAGCCCACTTAACCTCTGTCTGTTCTTGCTTTTCCATCTTTGTAAGGGTACAAATCTGAGATGTTGAATATTGGTGAAATTTCGATCCCCTCGGGTAATTCAATCTCATATGTGTTTGCCCCAAATTTCTTTATGATCTTACATGGTCCAATCTTTTTCATCTTTAGTTTGTTATACATTCCCCTTGGGAACCTTTCCTTCCTCAAGTGTGCAAGAATCCAATCACCAACTTCGAACTGAAGTTGTCACCTGTGTTAATCTGCTCTGCGTTTATACTCTTGGTTTGAATTCTGCAATTGCCTCTTCACTTGGTTGTGAAGTTCCTTCATTGCCTCTGCAAAATATTCTGCACTATCACTTCGAGTTTCATCCTGTTTTGAATCTTTCAGTTCAGAAAATCCCTTGGGTTGCATTCCATAAACAATCTGAAATGGACTCTGCCATGTGCTTCTATTGATCGAATCATTATAAGCAAATTCTGCATGTGGCAGAATGTGATCCCACTGACTGTGATGTTCAGTCACTAGGCTCCTTATTAAATATCCCAAGCTTTTGTTCACAACTTCTGTCTTTCCATCCATATGGGGATGATAAGCTGAGATAAATGACAAAATCATCCCCAGTTTCTTCCATAAAGTCCTCCATAAATGTCCCACGAACTTGGTGTCTCGATCGGAAACTATACTTCTTGGTAAGTCGTGAAGTCTGACAACTTCTTTGAAAAACAAGTTCGCAATGTGATTTGTGTCGCTAGTTTTCTAACATGGTATAAAGTGTGCCATTTTCGAAAATCTATCCACTACCACAAAGATCGAATCAAACCCTCTTTGCGTTCTTGGCAATCCCAACACAAAATCCATGCTAACTGCATCCCACGGCCTCTCTGGTATGGGTAACGGCTGATATAATCTTGTGTTTTGTTTCCTTCCCTTTGTGTGCTGACAAATTCTACATTTGTCCACAAACCTTTTGACATCTGCTCTCATCCCTGGCAAAACATATGAGTCATTCAACTTCGAGAACGTCTTATCATGACCGAAATGTCCGGCCAATCCTCCACTATGTTTTTCCTTCAGTAGATTCTCCCTCATGGAGCATTTTTGGATACACAATTGATTGCCTCTAAATAATAATCCATCCTGGATCATATATTCAGCCCATTGACTTCTATCTCTAAGAACTGGATTCTCAGATGCCTCATACGCCTCTTTGAAATCTGGATCATCTCTGTACATATCCTTGAGGTTATCAAAACCCAAAGTTCTGATTCTGAACTCCTGCACCAGTAAACATTTCCTGCTCAAAGCATCAACAACCTTGTTAGTAGTTCCAGAAATATGTTTAATTACAAAAGTAAAATTTTGCATGTATTCAACCCATTTTGCATGCTTCTGGTTCAATCTATCCTGCTGAGTTACAAATTGTAAGGCATGATTATCACTGTACAAAATGAATTCTTTAGGAACCAAATAGTGCCTCCACTTCTTCAGTGCATGTATGACCGCATAAAATTCTTTTTCATACGTGGAGTACTTAACCTTTGCCTCCTTCAGTTTCTCACTGAAGTATGCGACTGGCCTGTCATCTTGACTCAAAACTGCTCCAATTGTAAAACCACTAGCGTCACACCTGACTTGAAACGTCTTACTGAAATTTGGCAACACCAGAATTGGTTGTTCAGTAATTTTATTTTTCAACAAATTGAAACTTTTCTCTGCTTCTTCCATCCAGTGAAAAGATTTATGTCTTTTCTTCACCGTGTCCATCATCGGTGCACTAATTCCACTGAAATTTCTGATAAATTTCCTATAGAAACTAGCAAATCCATGAAAGCTTCTAACTTCAAATATACTCTTTGACAATGGCCAATTCTTAATCACCTCTACTTTATCTGGATCCATCTTCAACTTATCTGCAGAAATAGAAAAACCCAAATAAATGAGCTATGTCTTCATGAATGATGATTTCTTCATATTTATCAACAACTTCTCTTGCTGCAATTTCTTCATCATTGTAGCCAAATACTTCAAGTGCTCTGTTTTTGTCTTACTGAAAATCAGTATATTGTCAAGATATACAATGACGAACTTTCCAATGAAATCCTTCAGGACTTCATTCATCAACCTCATGAAAGTACTGGGCGCATTTGTTAAGCCAAATGGCATAACAAGCCATTCATACAACCCTTCATTCATCTTGAATGTTGTCTTCCATTCATCACCTTCTCTCATACGAATTTGATGATAACCACTTTTCAAATCAATCTTCGAAAAAAAAATTGCTCCACTCAAACAATCCATCAAATCATCCATCCTTGGCAATGGAAATCTATACCTAATGGTAATCTTGTTAATTGCTCTCCAGTATGTACACATCCTCCAGCCTCCATCTTTCTTTGTACTAAGCACTGTCGGAACAGAACATGGACTCAAGCTCTCTCTAACCAACCCTTTGTCCATTAAATCCTAGACATGTCTTTTGACCTCTTCATTCTCATGTGGCATCAATCTGTATGCTACTTTGTTTGGTAAACTAGCTCCAGGTATGAGATCAATATGATGACTTATACTTCTAATCAGTGGCAACGAACGAGGTAGTTCGTCCATGACTATATCAACAAACTCCTCCAGTAGCTTCTGGATTTATTCTGGTAAATCATCCACCCTTGTGCTGGTCAAAATAATTCTAGGTTTCCTGACCACAATAAATTGTGTTTCTCCCTTCTTCTTAACCTCCTTAAGAAGTTCCTTCCCACTCATGATAAGTACAGTGTTGCTTACTTCTGTTGTGACTTCTTTATCCTTGATTGGAAACAACATGTAAGTTCTCCCATTTTTCTCCAGGGTGTATGTGTTCTTTCTCCCATCATGAATCACATTCTTGTCATATTGCCACGGTCTACCCGGCAATAGATGACAAACATCCATGGGAATGACATCACACAATATTTTATCGTTATATCCTCCTATTTTAAATTCAACTAAACATTGTTTAGTGGCATTTACCTAATGTCCTTTTTGTAGCCATGAAACTCTGTATGGACTTGGATGTTCAATAGTCTCCATCTCCAGTTTTTCTACCATCTCCGTAGAAACGAGATTGTTTGTGCTACCACTATCCACAATGACCTTGCATACCCAGTCTTTGGTCTTGCAAGCAGTCCGAAAAAAATTGTTCCTTTGCACTGGATTCTCTACCTCCTTTTCTGGCGTTAAGAGAACCTTCCTCATCACCAGTGATCTTCCGCCTTTAGTGTCCTCTACCTCAACATTTTGCCTTTGTGCCTCGACAATGTGAGTCTCACCACCTTCTTTCTTCTTATCTGGGAATTCATAAGATTTGTGTTCATTCTTTCCGCATGTGAAGCATTTTATTACTCCACCTATGCCTCTTCATCTTCCTCTAGCACGAGGAAAAGTGTTGTTATCAGCATATTGTCCTCTCTGTTTGGCATACTTCCCTCTCTGTGAGCTTCCACCTCTCCCAGCTTGAGGTTGAGGGTTATTCCACTCTTCCTTAGGCTTATGATTCCTATCTTGGAAAACTGTTTTGCCTCTAGGCTGACTTCTGCCTCGGCCTCTTTGACTTTTCTTTCAGCTCAGCTTCTCTTCAGCCTTCAGAGCCATCTGATAAGCATTTTCTACAGTCCGAACGATCATCATGCTCATCTCATCCTAAATGTCGTATCTCATACCATTCATGTACCTAGCAACCTTTTCATCGTCACTTTCGTGATGACCTACCCTAATGTTTAGCTTGTATAACTCTTCAGTATACTCTTTTACTGACATCAGCTTTTGTCTCAAATTCTGCATCCTCAGAAACAGAGTGATTTGATAATCCTTGGGTATGAATTTTGCTTTCATCTTCGCAATCATTCTATCCCAACTCTTGATTTTCTGCTTACCTTTGCAGCGTCTGTCAGCTTGTAGTTCATCCCACCACAATGTTGCATGTCCTTTAAGTCTTGTGACAGCATGTTTGACCTTATTTTCTTCCTCGACATCTACATAGTCAAAATACATGTCTAGAGATCTAATCCAATCTATAAGCTCTTCAACATCCAGGTTTCCTTCATATACTGGAATGTCCATTTTTTCCCTGGCACCTATCCTTGCAACAGCCCTGAATAGGTGTTCTTATGCTGCATCTTCAGCTGCAACTTCTTCTCCTCCATGTCCAGCTTCATCTTCTCTTTCAGACTCACTGATATCTCCAGCACCGAATGCACGCCTCTATGCTATTTCCATGGCATCCAACCTAGCACGCATTTCACGCATCTCTCTTGCCCCTGGCAGCTCAGGTAATTGCATGCCCCTTCTCCTTGGAATTTCCCTTTCCTCTGGTGGATCGGGTGTTTGTTTGTTTCTTCTTCTCGGCGGAATGACTGAAAATCTTTCTTTTCCCTACTACAGAAAGCAAAGAAAATTTTCTTAGGCTCTGATACCAGAATGGTGCAGACCCCCAACCCTCGGGTTAAGGTCCGCGCATGATCACTCTTTTTCTTCCCTTTGAGTCTAACTAACTCTTTGATTCCTTTTCGGGAAATCAAACACACCTACAATGATGTCACCACAAGTCCTTATAAATTGAGCCCGTGTGCACAAACGCTAAGCACCAATTCAAATTCTCCAATCCACTATGTGATCATGTCCTTCACTATTTCAGAACTTCGTATATCGTGACTTCGTGACTCCTGTTATTGAGTGTCTCGACTCTTCGACTTCCGAAACCCGAATTGTCGATTCGCCGAAATGTAGGCCTCGTTATCCTCCACACTTATATCATGTTTCGCGATTTCGGGAATCCCAAAACAAATATCCCAATCTCCTATTCCCTGAAATGTTGAAATGTCGAATTCCGACACGTTTCCAGTGCTTGCCCCACAACAAAAATTTTCTCCTTTTCGAGATTTCGGACTTCGCAATTCCGTGAATCTTGATGCTAAGCTTTCGGTTCTCCAACCCACGAACTCCCGAAAAGGTCAATGAATCTAACTTCGCTTCTTGACAAGTATGCCACCTATCCACTTTGTTGTCCTCTATCTTTGGACGTCAATTCTTCTGCCCCCTCAAACCTCTGAACTCTGAAATGAAAGTTCACGAGTAATCCAACGACCCTTGTTGGCTTGGATCTACGGCCCCATCTCTCCTAAGCTTATACTTCAGAAGACAATCACCATAACTCCCCTTGCTCCTCTGCAAGATCGAATGGCTCTCGGGACTTCACAAATTCTCCACAGAGAATTTCGACCCCTCAATCCTTCTCTTGAGAATTTCTATGAAATGAACAAACGTTCTTTCGCTAGAAATTGACCTCTGCGAAACAAATTCGCTCTGTCTCCCTTCAAACAGGTTTAATTTCTACCTTCCTTTGAACAGTTTACAAGCACTAACTCTCCTGAGCTTCTTTCACAAATTCGAGTCTTCAAAAAAAAACTGTTGCACGCACTCCTTGCGGCAACCCTTCAAATACTTCTAAGTATTTGATTTCTTTGACCCTGTGCACTCCCCTTGTGACAGTAGTCCTTCAACCCTTCTCTCGGTTGACAAGTTCTGAACTTTCAACCAGCATGTGCACACCTTGCACAGCTTCTATTCCTGGTTTACACTTCTACGGAAGATGAGAACAATGGTATCCCTCCTAAGCTTTCAGATATGAACTCTGAACCCGTCGACGCACTCCTTGCGGATGTTTCACTGCACTCCTTGCAGGAACTTTTGCTCAGATAGAGAAACAATTGAAACTCATTTCCTTACTCTCTCAGACTTCAAATACTTAACATGAAATCATACATACATAGCATAAAAGCAAATGTACAACAGAAAGAGTAAAATAACCATGAGCATAACAATCAGCATGCATACACAGAAAGTATTAGAACACCACGAGTCTGAGTCAAAGCTTCATATATTAATCTCCGAACGTATGTACATGGCCTCTTCTACACAAATCTCTACTTATTCTCCTCTCTATGCTCTATGCTCCATTGATAATGTTAATGTTACAAATGATACACGATGAGGGTGTCTATAGTCGGTTTTCCCTCCTATGCTCTAAACTGTCTAATCTAGAATTTTAATTCCACCTGCTTACATTAACTGCCTATAAATGCCTTTACACCTTACAGATAAGAGCGGATCGCTCAAGATCTATTTACAATATGGAAGTATGCACTCTCTTAATTATTTCATTAATGTCTTCCCATCCAAACTTTCAAAACAATTCAAACATTTTCAACATGTGCCAAAATGAAATGGCATTTGTCCCACGCTCGCTTGTTGTTGGCGATGCTCCTGCATCACAAGTGTTCAAGTGGTTGGGTGGGTTGTGCAATGAGTTAGCTATGTTGAATGCACTATGAGAGGGAGGGCTTGGCTAAGTGATCCAAGGATGGTGTGCCTAATACCTTCACATTGTGAACACTCCCATTGGTCGTGATCTATGACGATGTGTGCCTCAGGGCACCATTATTTTCCATCGTAATCCCCAATTATGAACTCCAAGTGTTGAATTGTTATTTTCAATCCTTTGAGAATGCATAACATGCACAAAGTTTGATCACTTCTTTCCACAATTCAACCCACTCACACAACAATCCCAAACCAAGGTAAGGTTTCCCCTCAACTTGCTACACCATGAAGTCATCCCAAATCAATTGTTTTTGCGACAACATGACTCCACTACCCACCCATGGCATAAAAATCCAATTTGTTGCAATCAAACTTATTTCATGCCATTTCCAAGTTTGTAAAGAGTTAAGTGAAATCACTGTGCATATGTTCTTCGCACGTCCAACCAACTCTTCCCTTGTGACTCAAGTTGTGATCAGGTCCACAAGTCTGGCCTCCTTAGATGAATTCACCTATCTTCTTCATCTTCATCCTCGAATATGAAATATCCCATTCACTTCAAGTACTACACGTCCAGACAGCCTTTGCCCCATTACTTCAATCCCACTCAGTCATGTTGTTGTGTCCACCTCTCCATGCCTCTAAATGATCAAGCTTCACACTCAACCAAATTGCCCAAGGAAATAGAAATACCCATGCCCGAGTGATATTTTCATGTTGCATCCATCCTATCTATGCATTCCTCCAAACTAAGGCAAGTCCCCAACTCACCTTCTTCCACCTGTAAATGTCTTGAACCTGCGCAGAATAGATCTAGCTAGAAAATGACATACACAATTTGCAGATAAAATATGAGAAAAGAGAAGCAGGAGAGAAAGAATGGAAGAATTCTCATTACTGTATTCCACACTCAAAGAGTGAATAATTTACAATAGATATGGGCTACATGAGTAACTAATGCACCATAGTAGTGATCTAGAGAGATCTATACACTCACTGACAGACATTGGAGTGAACTGCCACCCAATCCTAGTTAATTGATATATGCAGTCATTAGTTAACTAAGACACATGTGTGGAAGTGAGAGAGACACATGCAAATGTTGGTGATAAAATCGAGGTTTCCATGCATGAGTAACTTCCACTAGTCTAACTGAGTGTAACTGACTCTGAACTGAAGAGGAACACCCTATTTTGTAGGGGAATATTCTATAGAGAGAATATTCTCATCTAAGGAATCATTCTCAACATTGGACTATCAAAATTAGAAAAATAATTCTAGGTGAGTGTGTAATATCTCCAACACCCCCCTGAACACTACTAGGGTGTACATGATGAATGAGTCATGGAAACCAAGGCCATGTTAGGTACCCATTGTACAATGTATATAAGAATGAGACACTAAAAAAACAAGGAAAGAGGGAAAACCTCATGGGAAACCACCCCCCCTCCCCCTCAAATCACAATGCATAAAAAAAAATGAGAAGGAACAAAAATCAGTTGTTAAGCAACCCTGTCTATCACTCCAAGAAGATCTCGTAATTGTGCAAGTTTGTGCTTGTTGAAGATGTCGATGTCTTCATGAATCTGATGAAGTAGATGCACCATTGAGATATCCACACATGTCCACCTTCTCTTCTTGTAATGAAGAAGATCCAAATAAATTTTGGATGAAATTTTGAAAATTGTGTGGTCGTTTCCAGATAAACGCTGAAATTTTGTTGATTTTAAAATGATCATAACTTCACTTCCAAAATGGAGTGTACAAACAAACACATCACTGAATAAGGGCCAGAATAATAAATTCTAGAGATGACAAAACAACTATAGAAATAACAAATACAATAATATGAAATGTCTTTCAAGGAACCTCATCATATGCTACAAACATTATTAACATGGATCAATATTTATACAGATTATGTTTACATGAAAACCACCTTTTTAAGCAATGAAAACTTAAATGCTTGAGAACGATGTAGAGATTTATTAATTAGATGTCAATGACACTCTAGAACTTTTAGAACATAATCTTAAGTGAAACACCAAGAGTGACTGCAGTTAAAATTATGAAACACTAAGACCTGTAAAACATAATCTTATGAAACACTAAAAAGGGGTACATGAGATTATTTTTTGCATTAATTGGTAATAAAATTGGTGTAAAGGGTAATGAAGGAGCCCTATGGGAGGGTTATATAGCTAGAAGAAGAAGAATCCACATCATGTTAGAATTAAAGAGGAAGTAGGTGAGTTAGTATGGTCAAGAAATACTTTAGGTAAATACACTCCTTAGATAGGATATAAATCCATGCTTGTGTTGAAGAGGCTTGAAGACATCCAATGGTGGTGGAAACCACCATGGAAGATCAAGTCCCTTATGAAAGCAATAATTTTCATGTGGTTGGATATCTTGAACAAAGGTCCTTACATGGGAATTTCTCTAGAAGAGAAGCATGCAAGGGCCTAATAGATGTGCCTCGTGTAAGGAAAATGAGGAAACAATGAGTCACGTATTAATATCTTATGATTATGATAAAAGGAGAATATAAAAGGAGTTAGATGAGAGTGGAAAATAGATTCAATAGTAGATTGTCTCAAAAATTGGTAGTTGAAGTGATAACTAAAATATTTCAAGGATTTTCCCTTGATTGTTGCCTAGGGCACCTAGCCCACTAGGAATGTAGGCATTTTCCAAGAAATATCCATCCCTCCTTTTCAATGTGCCATTGAAAGAAAATCTATATTTGAGACATGTACAAGTCCTATGCTAAGGCCTATGGTCAAAGGAAAATCTCCCTAGCCCATATTTACAAGTTGGGGGCATGGGGCTATTTCAGTGGACCTTGTCATGGATCTCCTCCAAGATATGGGGCTCAAGGAATCCTTTATTTGAAGGATATCCATTTTATAAGGTTCAAGGAAAGTTTGGGAAGGGGGAAAAATAAATGTGTGAGTTTCTTTGTCTGAAATTGTTATTAATGGTAGCTTCCCTAAAGAGTATCTCAAATCTTCAAATATTATATGATTCTATGATAATAATAAAAATGGATGAAGGAAGAATACAATATGAAAAATTGGGTTTTGAGGCCCATTTACGAGGAAGTAAATCATTTTCAAGTTGTGTTCAATACCATCTCTTTCTTCCATGTGCACAAAGATCTTAACAACAAAGTTGACTCCCTTTCCAAAGAAGGTCTTATAGTGGATGTTGGATCTTTGATAGTGTTGGAATCCAAGGATGGATAAATGCTCGAATCTGCCCTATCATTTCATGTCTAAACAACTCATTAGGTCTCTTGTTCATGATGGTATTTTTATTCTACTGGGGTTGGAGTGTGATCAGTAGCTCACGACACTTTTATCTCTATACTTTGATATTTGATAGTTTTGTATTAGTACATTGTGTATTGTATTGAACTTTCTAAAAAGGATCGTGTATTAGGTTTATAAACATTTTTCTACTTTTAACAACTTTAATAGCTGATAATATATGCATTTTTTAGCTAAATGTGGTGATCGGGTTTTATGATGACTCCAGCATGACCCTTTTTGTGCTTTTATGCTTTGGAGAACATATTTTTGGATGGTTTTGAATTGAAATATATGTCATTTCTCTTTTTCTCAAATAGAATTTAAGGTTTAAAAAAGGAATGAAATCGGTGGAAACACTGCTATTTGAATTTATATTTGAAGGAAGAGTAAGTTGAAGTCGAAACCTGGAAATAAATATTGTTTAAGCTGGGGAAATCCAAAAAGTAAGGCATCCTGCTATGGATAACAATTCTGGACACACCATTCACTATCTTAAGAAATATAAGTAGGTGAAAGTAAAATCTATATAACATGTTGAACAACAAAATTTATATGAAAATATCTTTGTTGATAAACACATTGAAAGCGCCTCGTGGCCTAATTCAACATTTGAGAAAAAAATCTTCATTTCAATGAGTACAGTGAACAAAGAGAAGAATGGGTTTCTTTTTAAATAAAAAATGGAAGAACATAACATTGCCATTGATCCTTGTGAGTTAAGTGCTAGTTTTTTGATTTCGATTAGCGATAGGCGAGGTTGAAAACAAAGATAAAGGGTGGTACTTCCTTGTACCCCATTAATTTTTAGTAGTGATGATTATACTTTGTATTGATTACTCTATGATTGTAACCTCTTTTATGTAATTTAAGAAATGGTACAAATGAAATTAAAAATATGATCCCACATTGTTTACAAATGTAGGAATTGTTTAAATCCTTTAGTGAGGAGGGTGCACCGCACCTTTGCTCGATCGACATAGATGAAGACAAGACATGGAAGTTGGGATTTCCTAAGAAACTCGAACGAACAAGCATTCATGTGGTTGGCTGGGTTGTGCAATGAGTTAGCTATGTTGAATGCACTATGAGAGGGAGCACTTGGCTAAGTGATCCAAGGATGGTGTTCCTAATACCTTCACATGGTGAGCTCACCCGTTGGTCGCGATCTATGACGATGTGTGCCTCAAGGAACCATTATTTCCCATCGTGATCCCCAATTATGAACTCTAAGTGTTGAATGTTTACGTTCAATCCTTTGAGAATGCATAACATGCACAAAGTTTGGTCACTTCTTTCCACAATTCAACCCATTCACACAACAATCTCAAACCAAGGCAAGGTTTCCCATCACCTTGCTACACCATGAAGTCATCCCAAATCAATTTTTTCTGCGACAACGTGACTCCACTACCCACCCCATGGCACACTTATCCAATATGTTGCAATCAAACTTATTTCATGCCACATCCAAGTTTGCGAAGAGTTAGGGGAAATCACCATGCATCTTTTCTTCCCACATCCAACCAACTCTTCCCTTGTGACTCAAGTTGTGATCAATTCCACAAGACTGGCTTCCTTAGATGAATTCACCTATCTTCTTCATCTTCATCCTCGAATATGAAATCTCCCATTCACTCCAAGTACTACACATCCAGACATCCTTTGCCCCATTACTTCAATCCCACCTAGTCATGTTGTTGTGTCCACCTCTCCATGCCTCGAAATGATCAAGTTTAACACTCAACCATGTTTCCCAAGGAAATAGAAACACCCATGCCCAAGTGATATTTTCATGCTGCAACCATCCTATCTATGCAATCCTCCAAACTAAGGAAAGTCCCCAACTCACCTTCTTCCACCTGTAAATGTGTTGAACCTGCACATAATAGATCTAGCTAGCAAATGACATACACAATTTGTAGAGAAAATATGAGAAAAGAGAAGCAGGAGAGAAAGAATGGAAGAATTATCATTAACTGTATTCCACACTCAAAGAGTGAATAATTTACAATAGATATGGGCTACATGAGTAACTAATGCACCATAGTAGTGATCTAGAGAGATCTAGACACTCACTGACAAACATTGGAGTGAACTGCCACCTAGTCCTAGTTAATTGATCCTTGCAATCATCAGTTAACTAAGACACATGTGTGGAAGTGAGAGAGACACGTGCAACTGTTGGTTATAAAACTGAGGTTTCCATGCATGAGTGACTTCCACTAGTCTAATTGAGTGTAGAACTGAAGAGGAATGCCTTATTTTGTAAGGGAACATTCTCTAGAGAGAATAAGAATATTCTCATCTAAGGAACCGTTCTCAACATTGGACTATCAAACTTAAGAAAATAATTCTAGGTGAGTGTGTAATATCTCCAACACCCCCCTGAACTCTACTAGGGTGCACATGATGAATGGGTCCTGGAAACCAAGGTCATGTTAGGTACCCATTGTACAATGCATAAAAGAATGAGACACTAAAAAAACGAGGAAAGAGGGAAAACCTCATGGGAAACCCTCTCCCCCCCACCCCCTCAAATCACAATGCATAAAAAAAAATGAGAAGGAACAAAAAGCAGTTACTAAGAAACCATGTCCTTCACTCCAAGAAGACCTCGCAATTGTGCAAGTTTGTGCTTGTTGAAGATTTTGTTGAAGATGTAGATATTTGCATGGATTTGATGAAGTAGATGCACCATTGATATGTCCACGCATATCCACTTTCTCTTCCTGTAATGAAGAAGATCCAAATAAAGTTTGGATGAAATTTTGAAAACCGTGTGGTCATTTACAGATAAACGCTAAAATTTTGTTGATTTTAAAATGATCATAACTTCACTTCCCAAACTCCGTTTCAGACAATATTTTTTTCGAAATTGGATATTTTTCTAATAGGAATTCAAATATCCATTTTTTTCTGCAAATGTTTCTCATAAAATATCATAATTGAATTTGGTGTGCGTGGCTCCCTTTTTGTCTCTCGAGATGCATGCATGGTGCATGCATGTTGCTCCTGATATGCATGCATGGCGCATGAAATTTTTTTTACATGTGAATCTTGAGATGCATGCACGATATCTTCCATATGAAATTCAGAGAAAAAATCTGAAATGGAGTAGACATGATTTGCAATTAATGGAACAAGAATTTGTGCAGATACTTGTGTAGAAGACTCTTCAGAATAAGAGGCTTGTTCTTCTGATGGTTTCTCTTCTAGCTCTATCTTTTGAGTCTCATGCATGAAATATTTCTTATTCCCAAATAAAACCTCTAATCTGCTCCATAATTCATTTAGAGTTGAGTCTTGTGAGTCATCATATACTTGGTGGAGAACTTCAGGAGAAACAAACCAGATGATACATCCTATGGCCATATTGTGTCGATTGAGAAAGTCATTTTTCTCATCGGCGAAATCAGTCTCTACTTCCATTTCCATATTTATTTGATACAAGCCTCTACACCTGAGCTGAAGCATAATTTTTGGCTTCCACTCCAAATAGTTATGAGGCGTGAGAAGTATTGGCGATGAACAATCCATCTTTTATGTGTACTTCAATCTTCAGTACCTGCAAAAAGAGTCCAATGTGACTTTTTCCTAGCAATCCATCGGCTCTAATACCATGTAAATGTGTTGAACCTGCACCTAATAGATATATCTAGCAAATGACACACACAATTTGCAGAGAAAATATGAGAAAATAGAAGTAGGAGAGAAAGAATGAAAGAATTCTCATTAACTGTATTCCACACTCAAAGAGTGAATAATTTACAATAGATATAGGCTACATGAGTAACTAATGCACCATAGTAGTGATCTAGAGAGATCTAGACACTCACTGATAGACATTGGAGTGAACTGCCACCTAGTCCTAGTTAATTGATCCATGCAATCATCATTTAACCGAGACGCATGTGTTGAAGTGAGAGAGACACATGCAACTGTTGGTGATAAAATCGAGGTTTCCATGCATGAGTGACTTCCACTAGTCTAATTGAGTGTAATTGACTCTGAACTGAAGAGGAATGCCCTATTTTGTAGGGGAATATTCTCTAGAGAGAATATTCTCATCTAAGGAATCATTCTCAACATTGGACTATCAAACTTAGGAAAATAATTCTAGGTGAGTGTGTAATATCTCCAACACCATCGAGTCACCTCTCTACAACTCAACATATACGATGAGCATGGCCAACACATTCACACCCCTCAAATACCTCAATTAACTATCCAGAGCATTCTAGGTCAAATGAGCCACCCAAAAGAAATTCCATGCCTTCTTTCCAAATAGAGGCGCATTCGAGCTAATAAAACAGTTCAACACTAAGAAATTTTTCATGTTTTGATTGAGGGTAGCAGTGGTTGAGGTAGTAGCAACATTAGAAAAGAGTGTGATCATCATAGTAGGACAATGACATCTTGGGCATCATAGATAGAGTTAGGGAGGGTATGTCCTTCCAATGTAGTGGATACACTGGTTGCACACAACTTTGAGCAGAGAGAAGTGCAGGTGGTTACGAGGTTGCAGATGATTGTATTGTGAGTTGGAAATTTGGGGTTTCCACTTTGTAGGGAAACTTGGGGTTTCCACTTGACATGAATTTTGGATTTCTAGTGGTGCAAAACTTGGGGTTTCCAACAAACTCTTCGTTGCGGATGGGATCATGAGTTTAGGTAGAGACTTGGAGGTGACATATTTTGTGTGTGTAGCTTGGAAGGAAAGGAATTTTGGTGGGGTAGGATGTAAGACCTTCGGTGAGGAGGGCACGTGGCACCTTTGTTCGACCGACATAGATGAAGAGGATACACAAAAGTTGGGGTTGCCTAGGTGACTTGGACAGACAAGTGCACTCGTGGTTGGGTAGGATGTGCAATGAGTTGGCTAAGTTGGATGCATTATTGATTAAGGGATATTTCCCATGTGATCTTGGGTCTGAATCACAACAGAGAAAGACTAAGTGGTAGAGACAACAATCTCCCCTCAAAGACAATCACACAAAAAGCTAAAGAAAATAAATACTTATATTAGGAGGAAGTAGGGATAGAAAAGAGAAAAGAAAGTGCACCTTGTTCTCCCATCTAATTTCGATCCCCACTTTGATTCGTTGAAGAGCTCTTGATATTCTAATGGAACCATCTTGTAAGAGAGATACAAAACAAGGGTTGCAATGAAAGTAGTTATACAATCCAAAGCATGTGCATATTATATGTCATATGCAAAGTAAACATAGAGATAAACATACATTGAAGACAAAATCTGAGGGAAAACAAACTTTTTTATTATCAACAAGTGGAAAAGGTAAGTTACAACCTTGTCTAGCCTTTAGGCACCGTCTTGAAGCTAACTGTCTGGCTTCCTCCAGGAATCCTCAAGCATCAACTCAACCAATGTAATATTCCTTCAATGACCCAGATAGAGATAAGGAGACACTCTATAGTCATACAACATGAGAAAGAAGTGTTGGAAAAGGATTTTCCATACTACAGGGTATGTTGCTCAGAGAATTATAGGGAAGGGAGGCTTGCTAGATGATAGCAGAATAACTTTACATAAAAGGAATTGACCTCTCCTTAGCCCTCAATGATTGTTTATATCTTCCCAAAGAGGTTTGGGGAGTTGGATTTCGTTGAGTATGGGAAAGGGTTGTTGGGAAACGATTCCAACCGAAAAACTCGCCCAAAAACATAGAATTATTTTATTTTTCACAAATTTTGAGGGCATTTGTGGGTTGCAGTGTGGGAATGCATGGATTTCCGCGTGTTTCACTAGGGAAACCTGTGGATATGCACTTAGGGAATGTTTTTTAAGTGATTTTTGAGAGGTCATTTTGGGGAAAAGTCTAGCAAGCATTAGGAAAGGGTTAGGTCATGGCACAAAAACATAGGTGTGGCATTTTGTGTTATAACAAATGCCCCCTAATGTGTGAGGTTAGAAGGGAAATATGATGGCCTAAATACATTATGAACTCTAAGAGGATAGGATGCATTGAAGAATCTATGGAGGTTCCCAAACAACTAATCCATAAACAATAACCGTCAGCAAGGATCAAGGACCAAGGATCAAGCAAGGATAATCCATAATCTCAGGAGTGATGTAAGCATGGCCACCAAAGAAAGTACACTATGGATCCATGGCATATGTAAAATATAACTATAGTCCATGAACATGAACAATACACAATGGATCCATGTGATATAAATGAAGTAGCAAGCATGACCACGAAGAATAAACAGTGGATCCATGTCAAAGTAGATCATATCCATGAATAGATACACAGTGGAGCTATGTCTCAAAATCAATAATAGAGGATAATTGGGACCAAAGCAATGAAAAATATGATCCTCTATGAGTACCAATCTATGAGGTGGCACCATATGAGTCTGGAAGGATCACAAAAGATGTGGTGCTCGTACTTCACCTGGAGTCTTCACTACGATCCGTTGTGGTACAAGTCTACACTATGAGAATAAATGAGTTGAAGTCGAACACAGTGAGCCATCATTTGATTACCAGTCATTGAGGTATATCATTAACAAACATGAGACAACCCACCAATAATGCTAATGGGAGTCAAGATACCATGGTTGTTATAGAAAATTTTGCCTCACCCCATGCAACTTGCTTGGATGGCCTTTCCATTTCCCTATGCAGACTTGAAGTCCCTTTTTTGCCTTCCAGATCTAAAAAATAATATTTTTCCAAATAAGCACGCCCTACCAATTATAAAACATGTGTATAGGCAGTTTGCTCAATTACAACCTGCGTACATTGGGTTTGGTGCTCAAAATTAAAAATTGTGTCAGTTTTCCATGTCATGTAACGAAATCCATGATCCTTGACCTTCCATATATTGGAAACGTTCTGACTTGGCCCTTCAGTTCCATTTGAAGGCTATAAATTGGGCCATATCCAAGTCTTGGGGGGGAAGAATTCAACTTTTGGGAGCAAAGATACTTTGGAGAAATTTCACTTCACATTGAGTATGCATCCCTTTATCCTTGAAGTTATGAACTCATTCTTTAGCCCCCAAGCTCTTCCTTATTTGTTGGAGAACCTCATTGTCTCCCTTATATGGCATGGGATAAACCACAACAAAAGGAATGACACACATAAATCAACTCTAATATCAAGTATGTTAAATAAATGAAATGCTAGCAGGATAAGATCAAGAGCCTACCTCAGCCAGACGTTCGATGAAGACCATCGTTGAGCACGCAACTCAAAGGTATATACCTGCAACTCGTCCTCAACAACCATGATACACAAGCATATGGTGATAATATATAATGTTAGCATATAAATTAGCATAATCCATTAACATGCATGACAAATATGCCTATGGAATAACCTTGAACCCAATAGTCGACATCTCCTCATTGGTCACTGACCGGGGGGTTTCCATTGTGTTCGACAACAATAACTCTATTCACACATTGGTATTTGTGCAGTGTCTTGGATTCCATTAGCCTTATTGGTGGTTTCCTCTCCTTTGTCGGCAGTCTTTCTCATTGGTTGTTATTCAGAGGGTCGTTTTCGTGCACTACTTGCATCCGGTGCATATGAAAGACGCACAAGGTCGTTGGTTCGTGAACATCTTCTTCGTCTGAGTTCCTCCAAATCATCAAGCTATTGATTTATACCTCGTGTTGACTGATGAGTCTGTTCGAATGCGGATTGAATAGTTGGCACATATTCAGAGTCAAATGAACCAATCATTCAAAAATAATCATTTTGTAAATTAGATTTAAATAGGACTCAAACTGTAACCTGAGTGGGCCATCAATAAATTATGGATATAAATGACGCTTTCAATTCAATCTAGCTTTCCATGTTTACAATATCTTAGTATTGCTCAATTATTCGTAAAAAATGTAAATAAAATCTATATACAAAATATCAATTAATTTCCCAAATATCACGATATACCAAACCAAACCTTGAAGACAGAAGAGAAGCATTGCACACTTCATAAGTGACTTTACAATTAGATCCTTCACCAAAACTTGAAGATGGGAGAGAAGGTAGGTTTGCATGGAATGCTTCATAAGTGCCTTTACAATTAGATCCTTCTCCAGTGTTCATCACAACTCCCAAAAATGGTTGATTTTATTAATAGTTGCATATATGAATTGAACAAATCCTCTTTTCAAGGTTGTTAAATTTGTATTTTTGGTTTTCTATTTTTTGGAATCACTCAATATTTTGTTTTCAACCCACAGCTTCTCTATCAACTTTCTTTCATTGTTATTTCCCATTTCCATAATTTCTTTCATTGTTATTGTCTATTTCCAAAGTTGAATTTCTTGCAATGTTATTGCACATTTCCAGACTTGCGAGGAAGGGACTAAGTTGTCATGCAACACTTGTTTCATATAAATTGATCACTACACCTCTCAACTCTATCTTTAATCTTAAATAAAAATCCATAAAAAAATAAGCAAGCCTCCTGCAAAATCTATCCTTTAAAGGTTTTCTCAAGAAAAACAGGCATAAGATACAAAGTGCAAGGCATAAACAACAAACTTCACATCAAAATACATTGTTACTCTTTAAGATTGAAAAAAGAAATGCAGAACCTGTAGCCTCAATA
>ML787776.1:293782-304310 GCA_009831015.1 Picea engelmannii
ATTGTACAAGTGTGAGTTCTGAAATTGGAAATAAGAGTGCCTTGAACGAAAATTTGGTGTCTTCCTTGAATTAAATTACAAAGTTGTTTTGGGTTTGCATTGTTTTATTTGGGAAAGAGGATTGTTGAATTGCAAATGTGTTTCATGATTCCTTCTTCAATTTATGCAAATCTAAGTCAAAACACCATATAGTTTCATTTCATAGCCCTTTTTTAGTAAGAAACAACCCTAAATAAACACAAAATTAAAATCAACTAGACTCATTTTTCTTTGACGAAAAAATTAACATTAATCTAAGTGATAGGGAATTGGTTGTCAGTTGAAGAGTAAATTATCCAAGGCCACTCAAATGAAACTAGGAATCTATTAAAGAGTGCAAAATCCATTAATAGAAAAAGGTATTTGTTGGGAAAGTGTTTCTCACATGGGCGTCAAGCACTAGGTCAAGTTGATTTTGGTGTTGAGATATACCCTCTCACTCTTATCGATGGGTGGATGTGTACTAGGGGACTTTGGTAGAATTGGTAGATCCTCATGGTGATGTATTTTCTTTAAGGTTTTGGTTGTGAGATGAAATATCATATCTAATACCTAATGTAAAAACTCGATCCACGACTATTCTACCCAGCTACAAATTATGAAGAGGTAAAGTTAGTAGATTTTCTTAGGTTTCTCATGGGTGACTACAATGGGAAGTGCTTATGGTACCTAGGATGTGCATAATGTCAACCTCATCTCCCTTGAAGGGCTCCCTTCTTCATAAAGGTACTTGAACCTTAGGTGATTGTTGTGTAAGTGTTACCATAACTATCCCTTCTTCCTTTGTTGACCAGTCTTGGGTCTGCCTACCCCAAGGTTGATTTCTAGAAGTCTCTATTCAGCTCTTAATTGAGTGTTCAATCAAGGATTTCATTACCATGAGTTCTTATTATTTAAAAGAGTGTGTTTTCTTCTTGATGTTCTTTAGGAAATTTTTAGTGGAGTGTTCATCGGGGTTCCCTTAGTTGGCCTTAGAACATTGACATTGAGTGAACTTTGCATGTATTGCATTTAGTTCATATTTCATCAAAGTGGCTAACCAATCACTCCATAAATCTCAGAGGAACCGAGGTCTTTCTCCTAAGTTCATAAAACCACCTTCCATAAGGCATAAGTCATTAAGTCCAGATAAAATTTCAGGTGATTCTAAGGATGAAGTGAAAGCTAGTTGGGTGTCACAATGGGTTTTAATGTATTACTTTGTCCTTGCAAATTATTTCTAAAGTTTAGAAGGTTAAGATGGATGTTTCTCATTTCCTACAACTTTTGGATTAAATGGGACAAACCCCATAAAGTATGAGTTGAGAGATTCATATAGTTGTGCTAGGCTCCTTGATATGATCCCAACAATCAATGGAGTGTTGGTTGATCTTCACACAAATCCAACATATCAAGAAGTAATGCTGCAAAGTATGAAAATATTGGCCTCATAACTCTTCCCCTAGCCTCATATTGACAAATTTTTATGGTGACATCAATTATCTTGATTATAGAGAGGTCCTTAAAGTAGAACAAGTGTCATTGTAGTGGCTATGTCCCTGCCGAGAAGTTTTTCAGAAATGAAGTGCTAGCAATCAGTAGCAATCAATAAATTAGGTGTAGGTATCATCATGTCAATTCCAACTAAAAGATCTAATCTATCTACCAAATGATGGTTTGGGATATTCTATCCCACCCTCGCGCACCCTAGGTGTTGTTTGTAACTTGGAATACATAGAGTTTTGACATCAAAGTTTGGATTTTCGATCCTTGTTATTTGATAAAGTGGAATGGGATTCGGTGTGATAAGAACTCCTAGGGCATAAGATTTTCGGAAATGTAAGTTTTATGTATGCATTTATACGTGAAATTATAAGAGTTGACGATAATAATACTCTTTGTTGCCAAATATTTGTTGGGTTAACTTGAGATGAAAAGATAATAATACTTTGGCATGAAAAAATTGAATGCATTTAAACAAAGAATAAAAATATTTATATCAACAAACCCTAAGAAAAAACCATCGAATTTTCCAGCGGGTCGGTCAGAACTTGCTGAGTTGGCCTCACTTCATCCAAGGTAGTTGCTTCTTTCCCTCCAGAGAGAGAGGTAAGTACGAAGGCTAAGATTATGCCTGAGTATAACTCTGGTCCATTCTCCATATTGGCCTAGAGTCTTCAAGCAAATAATCCCCTACGAAAAGAAGCACCTATGGAAACATCTCTACCAACATGATTTTATTCATCGGTATTCATCATTGGAGCTGATTGTATCTCATACCGATATCCTACTTTTTGAATAAGGAGAATAGACCCATAGGAGTCTAGGTTGTGTCTCAGTCCGAGTGTGTTTGATCATCCTCTCACTCCAAGTAGCACGTGCTAGATATACATAATAAATATTACAATCACCTTAATCGAATCTTTCTTGGATCTCCATTTGTCTATGCTCCAAAGAAACTGTAGCTATGGGGGACTAACTTGATTTTCCAGGCAACCTCCTTCACTCCACCCGCTCTTTATCATTACATTGCGTAATATTTAAAAACATAAAAGCAATGTTTCTTTTGCACTTTAATATTTTTTTGTTCCCTTTAGTTGTGATACATTGCAAGACTAACACATACTCAAAACACTAAAGCAATCTTTTATGGTATATGAAACTCTCTTTAAGTAGTGTAGGCAACGATGTATTGATGAATTAAAAGTTCACGGATACTATACAAGTGTTTGCATGCATGTTATTTTAATTTATTAAAACATTTAATAAAACACATGTATCCTCATTGTATCTACGTTCGCTGCATTTTTCTTGGAAAATCTGTCGAGTATTAATGTTTATTTACTTAGTGGGATATATGCCATTGTCGAGGCACCAACAGATCGCCATATCATATTCGAAGGCTCCAGTGCCAAGGTTTTAAAACCATAGTATAGTGCTAAAGCTCCACGTGTCTATTTGCCCAAGCAACGTTGTTTCTAGTGGACATTTATTAACTTGTTAGGTCGAAGCCACTTCAACCTATTCCACTCCTTTCACACCATGGGGATAAGAGTATCGATATGATTTTGGAACTCCTTCACACCATGGGCGATGAGAGCATTGATGTGATTTCAGAGACCACGTCACATGAGGTGTCGCCATAGTTTCATGGCCATGTGTCTATTGAGATGGAGGAGGGGAGGGGGAGGTTAGGTTCGAGTTGTCGTCATAGGCATGGCCTCATTTCTTTGTAAAGAAATTAATTCATGTAAAAAAAAAAATAGAAATTCCATTATCATGTTGAAAAATCGAAACCCTAGGGAATACCCACGCATCGTCTCCTAGTTATGGCAAGGCCTCTGATGATGCCTCTAGTGTAGCCGACCTGAAACATTTTTTATATCGTTTGCATTTGCATTTATATCTTTCTGAGTTAGAGTACGAAGCTCGGGGTTCGAATTCTCGATCGTTGTGTACCTAAGGGCTCTCGGACCTACACTGCGAAGAGCGAGGGTGAAAAGCTGCGGGAGGGCCTGTGATTATGTTTATGAAGGGTGTAACAGGTACATATCTTTATTTCTGGATCAAACTTTAGTCAAGCAAATTGGGGGAATAACGAGAAATATCCCTAGGGTTTTCCCGCAATTGTGTGATTTTGCATGGTCTAGGATCCATTTCTTAGTCGGGTTAATGGTGTTGTATAAACAAGCTTACGGCCCCGTGTTCATGTACAAGTCGTCGAGGTTGGTTTTGTGAAACCATGGACTAGTTAATGAGGCAGTCATATTGTCCCTTTTACATTAAGGAAGAATGGTTTCGTAATTATCACCCTCATGACTCTCCGTCAAGTGGCAAAAGATGATGATGGGTCATGGAGCTGATGGTGGTTGTGTCGTTGAGGGGATCCACAAGCTAGAAATCGAAATATTTACAATTTTACACAAGCCCTAAAGGCATTGTCATTGAATCATCCCTTCGATTTAGATGATGGCGTTGGTGTCAGATCGAACATTGTAGGGCCTTCGCAACCTTTGGCAAGGTATTCAGGAGTAGGCGATGGCAGGCGCAAGCACAAGAAGGTTCAAGGAAGAGGACAAGACATGGGTCTTTCTGGTGCTAAAATTGGCAGTTCAACAAAAAGAAAGGATGACAAATTCTCTAAAAAAGAAGAATTATTTCAGAGTGTTACAACTGAGGATGTGATGGCTTTGGATCCTCACACTCAACTTGATATTTCCAATTTTGCAGAAGTTTCTGATTCTTGCTTGTTAATTCCACCTTATGGCATTTATGGCGGTGGGAGTCAACAAAATGGTATGTCTGTTACACAAATTTTGAGTTGTGCTGCTAATTATATCCAAGTGATGGACAAGAAAGAAACTAAACATTGTTGGGAGGATGTTTAGCAAGACAACAAACATCTTGCATCAAGCCAGGTTATTGATGGATGTGTGTAGAAAGTTGTTGTAGAAGGCAAGGACCGGGTTAGAGCAGATGGTGACAAAGCAGTGTCGACATCTTCTAAGCAGGGAACAAGCTTTGATACGAAACATGTTATTCTCAACCTTGGTTACATCCAGTTGTATACTGGAAAAAAAAATGAAATTGACAACTATAATAATGTTGTATCGCTTAAGATATTAACTTCAATATATATACATTATTTGATAATCTCTTTCATTAACTTATCATATGATATAATTTTTGTTACTAATTTGTATAAGAATTATTTATAGTCTGTGAATTACATAATCTTTTGGAATGACATGTAGAGTGATGGAACATAATCTATTGCCATCCAAAAAGGCAAAGAAATTGCATATTAGAAAAAGGAACAAAAAGGCATAGAAAAGAAAGCGATAAAAACAAACTAAAGCTATGATAAAGTAATTGATAGCATTGGATTAATTTATAGCAATTGGTCTCATGGACTTTAATATTTAAGAGACTAAACACAGACTGTTAATTCATAAGCTAACAATGATTCATCTTACCCGAGTGTTCCTTTTGTTGAATGCTCCAAAACAAGAAAGAACTCAAATCTACAATACTTCTAGATATGCTTCAAACACGAGAAATAGTTAAGATTCAAGACACTAAACAAAGACCGTTAATTTATAAGCAAACAATGATTCATCTTACGTGAGTGTTCCTTTTGTTGAATGCTCCAAAACAAGAAAGAACCCAAATCTATAATACTTCGAGATGTGATTCAAACAAAGGAAATAGCACAAATCGAGTAATAACGTATGTGATCAAGCTAAATTCATTATGTCAAAGCCCCGAGCTCTCTAAACAGAAACAATAGGTATTTTGATACATTGATCCACTAGAAGAAGGCGGATGATACTGTTGAAGAGAGCGGTATCAGGATGACAGTGATGGGAAGGTGGTCGGGATAGCGGTGGGAAGTTGGCATTGTCAAGGCATGATTATTGTTTGTCAATAGTTAATGCGGGTTAGACAAAACCATTATTACAAACATTGGAGAACATGAAACTCGCAATAAGACGTGAAACCTATTCTCCAATGAGATTTCAAAAAAATTGGTGTTTTTTATAATATAGAAAAATATATTTATGTTTTCCTATCTCAAATATTACAAACTATGAAAAATTATATAGTCAACGAAAAACTAATAAGAGGTCAACCATGAACTGATCGCTATAGTACCCTAGCCTTCGCGAGACTAATAATGATAGATGGAAAATAAATGGCCCATAAAACCATAGAGGTTCTCAAAGTAGAAGAAATAATGGATGGCAAATAAATGTTCCATAAAGTCATAGCTATCAACTTAGAAATGAAGAAAGTGTCGAAATTAATAATGATAATAATGAAACCTCATACCACATGTTTGATCTTGGCAACCCTTTACATTGTATTTACAAATTTTATAAGATTATATTCTTGATAAATTGATTAATTAAATATTATGAAAAAAGACATTAAAAATGATAAAAACTGTTTTAAAACATCAAATACAATATATACGTCGTAGATACACAGTAAGTTCAACCGAATACAACACAGCCCGAAGCTATAGATACACAGTAAGTTCAACCGAATACAACACAGCCCGAAGCTATATAATTACTCGTAATTGCCTGTGCATTAATATAAAATAAATTCATAACCAATAAATTTAACTCGCTCGTATTTCGCTAGAAGGAGGGCTTGAACCTCCGACCTTGTGGTTAACAGCCACACGCTCTAACCAACTGAGCTATTCCAGCGCAGTTGCTCATAATCCTGTGCATTAATATAAAATAAATTAATAACCAATAAACGTACAAACCAAAAGAATGAATTCCTTTGCCGGGATTTGAACCCGGGTCGCCTGGGTGAAAACCAGGTATCCTAACCGGACTAGACGACAACGGATATGTTTGTTTAGGGCTATGTTTTGCCATAAGTTCAAAATTAAATTATATGGAATAATGTGATCACCCCTTATTTGTAGCCATCGTCCTCGTTCATGTTCTACAAAGTTTCATAGACCTATTGAGATGGAAAATAGTCCATCGTCCTCGTTCATGTTCTACAAAGTTTCATAGACCTATTGAGATGGAAAATAGTCCATCGTCCCTCCAACCTTGACTCTCTACATGAGTCAAATTATACCCAATGCCTTGGCTTTATCTAAAACACTATCTTCCCACATGGAGTTACTTATCGGCACATAGGCAAAGCTAAGGATATAATGCCAATGAATCACCTCCCTTGTGGGCCTAATGGTTAAGAACATGTGTTTCCTCGTAAGAGGTCACAAATTCAAATCCAGAGGGGAGTAGGGTATGTATACCTCCGTAGACTTTACCAGTCAAATTGTTGGGCGGAGGGGGGTCCTTGTCCCACAAATAAGGGGGTCTCATACACCAATTTGGTGTCTAGCTTGGTTGTGACCTTAAAAAATATATATATAACACACTTGGAAAATTGAGCCTCTGCGAGGGGTTGTAGAGACACTGAGGCTTTTCCAAGTAGAGTTATGTGAATAGGGCAGGTTTGACTAAGCTTTCGAGGGTTGTTAAGGAGTTTCTCAAATGGTCGCTCTGATGGACTTCTCAAAGATAATTATTTTAAGGTTCAAAACCAAGCAGACTCTGTGAAATATTAGGGTTAAAAAATAGATCTACAGTCAAAAGTGAATCTAGGGTTTCTGCATGCATTTAGGGTTTATGTCAGATATGTAGAAAGCATAGGATGAGAGAAATTGTAAGGAAGTAATCTGATGGCTTAGAAATTTACAAGGGCTTCCCTACTCATGTGGCCCTGTAAAACTTCGGGTGAAATATTCAACGGCCTCCCTACTCCTGCGACCCTGCAAAACTTCAAGCAAAATTTTCAACGACTTCGCTACTCCTCATAATATTATATCCTTTGAATTTGTTTTTTCACAATCCCATGAATCTACCTTGAGAAAGTAAATGCAGTGAGGAGGTGGATGCAAGGCATAGTAGAAAACTGTCAATGGACAAATGACCCTGAGACAACCAATGTTGGGTGAAGGGAAGAGATTTGCTCCAAGTTATTGGTGAAGAGACTTGGTCCAGGAATCTTTCCAGTCCTAGATATGGGTTAAGAGATGTGTTCCAAGGATGTTTCTATGAGCTAAGGCTATGTTAGATTGAACTGAGTCAAGATTGGTTGAACAAGGTCAATATGGATTCCTATGTAAAATCCCATCAACAACTGCAGACTACTACATGCGGCTTGGAAAAAAAATTGAGCACGGTTTTGTTATATAATTTTTTGCATGCCCTCTTACACCACTGATGGCGCATATGATTTTCACTAGCATGTACGCATGATCTTCATTTTATATATGAAGCATATATTTTGTTGGGGTCAATCTTTCATGATGGATGTTGAGTTATAATTGGTTGATTACATTGAAGACACTGTCTCATAAGAGGTTGTTTTTGTCTCCTATGGGTCTCTTGATTTCAAGGTCGCTAGGGTCATGGGTGGTTCAAGGAAAAAACAATTTATACCTACCAAAAATTTGGATAACAGGGTTGGGGTTAATAGTCTTAACATATTTGTGCCCTACACGAGCCACGTCCAACAAGTGGAGTCTAGCTAGCAAGCATAGGGTCCTTTAGGATTTTCCTTGGTGGCCACGTCAAAAAAGGGTGATAGTGTTCATGTCACTGCAATCAATGTCATTATGGAAAGAAGTAATGTGGGTGTTATTGGACTCAAGGTGTGGTTTTCATCATATCTATCTAGTCTTTGGGAGGAATGGGTTGGATGTGGTGTTTTGTCAGAGTAGAATGATCCAAGGTTAGGGCTCATTGGTGTGAATTTACAGTTGCAAGATCTACAAGGTGGTGGGGTTATTCATGCAGTAGACCAGTGAGGGAAGAAGAAATGAAATGTGATTAAATATCGGGGAGGTGGTATTTCTTTGGTTGTTGGAAAATACATTTAGGTGGAGCAAATTGGATTTTTAGCAAGGAAGACTTTGGTGGGAAAAAAATTTCGTCGTAGAGTTTTCATGACGCGTTTGAACAAATGGATTCATCTGGAATGGGCTCTTATTATGAGGTATGGCCCAATATTTCTTTTTCTTGTAAAGGGGTAGCTCGATTTTATTTTTAGGTGTGATTAGAATGCCCTAAAATTTATAAAAGGTAACTACTTTCTAGACAAGGCTTACCTATCCATCAAACCATGACATTTGTGTTTCGATGCAAAGGATAGATTCTTTGCTACTACTCTGGTACGGGTAAAATTACCATGTTTGAATTTGGAGATGTGGTCTGAGCATGCTTTGCAGGCTATTGGTGACACCTTGGGTAATTTCATTATGTTAGATGAAAGTTACAAATCCTACAATGGTCGATATATTGCTCAGATTTTGGTAGAAATTGATGTTAGTTAGGGCTTGTTTGAATCAATAGAGTTGGTGGTTGGTGAAAAATTGTACACTCGTACCCTAGTTTATGTGAATTTCCCTTTATGTTGTGTGACATGCCACCAGTATGGCCATGTTCTTCATGATTGTGACAAGACTTTTACCTGACATTATTGGGTTAAAAAATAAGACAATTCTAGTTGGGGTGAGGATCGGGTTGTTCTTCCAGAAGCAGTTCCTCACTTTTCTCTTGAGTCAACGAGCCACGCTAAGGGTGAATCTATGGGGTAAGGGAGAATTAAAGATGGTGAGAAAGAGGTAATATCAACAAATATGGTTTTGATGGTTGGCGAAATTTCTATTCCCTTAATTTTTGCCTCTCATCAAATGGAAGGCATAAAGGAGGAAGTCCCAGGGGATCTGAGGTTTTTTTACTTCTCTCCTTCTCAACTACAAAAGTTGGATATGATTTGAAGTTTGGGTTTGCATCCTCTCGGTAATTCTACTTTAATTCCTTCCTCAATGTATGATAATAAGTTTGATGATCGTTTGGTGTCAGGGGAGGGTTCTATTGTTCATTTTCAAGACGAAGTTGAGGCTGTAATGGACACATTTTCAGAGGTTGTCACGTAGGAAGTTGGATTGGTTGAAGGGCATAGTTTTTTTGTAAAACTATCCCATGAATCGTACCCTTCATTTGATAAGGGGGATAACCCTGTTGAGAGGCTTGTTCCTAGGTTTCATTCTCCTCAAAAACAAGGAGGTGGCCACTACCACCTGAGACCTTGTATCTCCTCTTATAAGTCTTTGGTTTCTAGGGGGTTGGGATTGGATATTCTTAAGGAGCATGGGGGTCAAAAGGCTAGTAGAAAAATATGAAGCATGCACAAGAGATAACAGTTAAATAAGTTAATAAGGGAAGGGAGAGAATTATTACTAGGGTTCTTAGGAGAGAATTATTACTAGGGTTCTTAGAGTAGGGATAACACATGATAGGGTTAAACCAAGCCAAACAATTGGCCCTTAAATGGTTCATGGAAGTAAATAAGACTGGGGTGATTTTTATTTAGGAGACTATGTGAAAAGGGGATACTATAGTTAAGGATTTGAAGAAGTACTTATTGGGATGGGAATTATTGGCTCTAGATGCAGAAGAATTTTCTGTTGGCCTCATTACTGACTGGAGTTAGAACATTTGTGTTAGAAAAATAGGATCGCGGAGCAATAAAATAAAACAAATGTGGAAATAAAACACAGAAGATAGACAACACAATAGAGACACAAATATATGTGGTTCACCCAGTGTGGGCTACGTCCACTAGAGAAATTGCCAGGTCCTTCCTTTATTATTATCCAGCAAATGAAGGGATACAACCTCCAACACACCCGTTGTAACTTCCTCTTCTTTCTCTCACAGTCTCCTCTCTCATAATACAATATTTGCTATCACTCACAGTCGCAATACAATTCCCTCATACATAAAAGAGGGTTTCCTTCTACGACAAAAATACATAAAACAACTTCTACCATCAGATCTACGACCTTATAATGAACGATCCAGATTGACTACGAAATTACAATATTTTATAAGGCAATTTTCCCAAAATTTCACTTTGGGGGCGTTGCCCCTGAATCCCCCACCATGGGAGGCTCCATTAATTCTCG
>ML787776.1:334051-351079 GCA_009831015.1 Picea engelmannii
TTTTTGGATGTTTAGGACTTTTGGCATTCCCGTTTATTGTAAAAGGGCCTTTAGAGCCTCATTGTAATCATCTTCTTGCGAATGCGAGTAGACGTCACATCTCTTCTCAGAGATAAGCTGCCACCATTCTAGCGAGTCTTTCATTCTGTATTTTACAGTCTCTGTACATTTATTTCATTAATAGAAATCGTGTATTTCTGTATATCTATGACTCTTGTTATTTCTGCTATATCTCTGTTATATTGTTGTCTCTCTTGCAATATCTCTAAATATTTATTTGTTATATCTCCGCTCTCATTTCGTGCCGAAAATAATCCGGATCAATATCTTCTTGGGTTATGCTACAAACAGTAAAGTGTACAAATGCTACAATAAGAGACTACATAAAATAGTTGATTGTATAGACATAAAAGTTGATGAAGAAATCCCTGTCAGAAATGTAAGCAGTGCTGAACCAAAAACAAAAGATATAGTTGAAGATGAAGATGAACAGGTCCAAGGATCAGAAAGAGCAGAATCTAAATCATATGAAGATATGAATACTTTGACTGACACAAATCAACAGAAAGAAGCAAAATCACCTCTCAGAATTGTTAGAAAGAATTATCCTGAAAATCAGATAATTGGAGATATAAATAAAGGAGTTCAGACAAGAAGGAAATTGATTAAAGACTCAGAACAATATCATGTTGCTTTTTTATCTATGACTGAACCTAAAATTTTTGATGAAGCCAGCTAGCATGATGATTGGATTAAAGCTATGAACGAACAACTTGATCAGATTGAGAAGAACAATACTTGGGAGCTTGTTCCTAGACCTGAAGACACGAATGTAATAGGTTCCAAGTGGGTGTTCAAAAATAAAATGAATGAAAAAGGACACGTTGTTAGAAATAAATCCAGATTGGTCTATAAAGGGTATGCACAAGTTGAAGGTCAAGATTTTGATGAAACCTTTACACCAGTGACAAGATTGGAAGGCATTAGAATGTTCCTTGCCATAAGAAATTTAAAGTGTATCAGATGGATGTTAAGTCAACTTTTCTTAATGGAGATCTAGAGGAAGAAGTATATATGGAGCAACCTGAAGGATTCTCATTGATAGATAATCCTAATTATGTTTGCAAGTTGAAGAAGGCCTTATATGGACCGAAACAAGCACCACGAGCTTGGTATTATAGACTGGACAAATTTTTACAAGATAAAGGGTTCAAGAAAGGTACTGTTGACAACAATCTCTACATTAAGTCTGAAGGTGATAATTTACTAGTTTTTTTGGTTTATGTAGATGATATTATTTTTGGTTTTACTAATGAATCATTTGTCCAGTGGTTTGTTAACTCTATGAAAATAGAGTTTGAGATGTCCATGATAGGAGAACTGTCATATTTTCTTGGTTTACAAGTAAATGAAAGTTCTGCAGGAATATTTATCTCTCAAGAAAAATATTTGAAAGAGATGTTGAAGAAATTTCAGATGGAGGATTCATCTCCTATTAGTACACCTATGGTGGTTGGTTGCAAGCTCAGTAAAGATGACATTTCACCCGATGTTGATCAAAGGACATACCGATCAATGATAGGAAGTCTTCTGTACATCAAAGCATCCCGTCCTGATATAATGCAAGTTGTTGGAATGGTAGGTCGTTATCAGTCAGCTCCTAAACAAAGTCACTTGGTAGCTGTCACAAGGATATTCAAATACTTGAAGGGAACAATGACTTATGGTCTTTGGTATCCCAGAAATTAGAATTTTCACTTAACTGCTTATTCAGATGCAGATTGGGCAAACTGTGTTGATGAGAGAAAAAGCACCAGTGGAGGAGCATTCTTTCTGGGTGACTCATTAGTAGCATGGCTTAGTAAAAAGCAAGGATCCATTTCATTATCAACTACAGAGGCAGAATACATTGCTGTTGCTACTTACTGCACACAAATTTTATGGATGATACAAACTCTTGCAGATTTGAAGGTAAACTATACTGATCCGATTACAATTCACTGTGATAACACCAGTGCCATTAGTGTCTCCAAGAATCTTGTTCTTCATTCCAAGACTAAGCATATCCCAAAAAAATACCATTTTCTCAGAGAACAAGTTACAAACAGAATTGTTCAGCTGAATTATATTCCTTCCATAGAATAGATTGCTGATATCTTTACTAAACCATTAGCAACGATCCCTTTTGGATATCTTTGTCAAAAGTTGGGGGTTATAACTTCTTTCGTCTAATCTGTTCACCTGGTCAGGGGGAGTACTTATTGAATATCTGTTGTATTTTTAAGCTGGTCATAGTTGACAGGGGGAGTATGTACTGCAATAGCTCAGGGGGGAGCGTGTTTCTTCTTTGACATTGATGTCAAAGGGGGAGAAAGTGTGGTAATTTCAAGGATGCTACAGTGGATTTCAAGGATGCTATAGTTGTAGTAATTTCAAGGATGCTATAGTTGTAGTAATTTCAAGGATGCTATAGTGGTATAGTTGCATGGTTTTCAAGGGGTTGCCATCAATGCCAAAGGGGGAGATTGTTGGCATGTTTTCAGACAGAGGCAGAGTATGCGTGTTTGTCATTGATGGCAAAGATCAAGACCAGCAGCGCAACGATGATCACATGGCAAGATCAGATGCGAAAACTCCAGGAGTCAAGGAAGTAACTCACGACAAAAAATCATAAAATGCGAAATGCCAAAAATTTGATCTAACTCCATTTCAGAGTTTCGAATACCGGGAGTTGGAGGAGTCAAGAGTCGAGACTCTTCATCACAGGAGTCCCGAAGTTGCGAAATGCGAAACGCCGAAAAGTTGATCTGACTCCATTTTGGAGTTTCGGATACTGGGAGTTGGAGGAGTCAAGAGTTAAGACTCTTCATCACAGGAGTCCCAAAGTTGTGAAATGCGAAACGCCGAAAAGTTGATCTGACTCCATTTCAGAGTTTCGGATACCGGGAGTTGGAGGAGTCAAGAGTCAAGACTCTTCATCACAGGAGTCCCGAAGTTGCGAAATGTGAAACGCCAAAAATTTGATTTGACTCCATTTCAGAGTTTTGGATACCGAGAGTTGGAGGAGTCAAGAGTCGAGACTCTTCATCACAAAAGTCCTGAAGTTGCGAAATGCGAAACACTGAAAAGTTGATCTGACTCCATTTCGATGTTTCGGATACCGGGAGTTGGAGGAGTCAAGAGTCTAGACTCTTCATCACAGGAGTCCTGAAATTGTGAAAGTGCTTTATGGATAAGCACTTGGTCACCGCCGATGGTCACATCGTCAAAGAGCTATAGAGAAGAGCTTGAATAACCAAGCTCCATTTCAGAGTTTTGGGGATCACGACATGGAGCGTTAAGAAACTTCACCACAGGAATGACGAAATGCGAAATTTCGAAAGCGCTTTATGGATAAGCGCTTGGTCACTGCCCGTGGTCACATCATCTAAGAGATGTAGAGAAGAGCTCGAAGAATCATGCTCCATTTCAGAGTTTCGGGGATCACGACATGGAGCATCAAGAAACTTCACCACAGGAATGCCGAAATGACGAAATGGGAAATGGCGAAATCAACGCGAGACCCTGTGCTTGTAATTCAACAGTGTTGGATACTTCGAAATCTGATCGAAGGGATATTGTTGCTCTTCACAGTTAATCGATCAATTACGATGCGTTTTCTTGGAGGTTCATGGTGTAACTGCTAGATATGACTGATGGTTTCTGCCAGAGGACTGGAAGAGACTTCAGGGTGATTGCCAGAGAAGATGAAGAGTCTCGAGGCATCTTCCAGTGGAATGAAGACTGTTCATAGAGGCTATTGACAGATGTGAGACTGTTGGAGCCTGGAACTGCAATAAAGAGAATGAGCTCGACTATGACAGAGAAGACGAAGAGTCTCGACTGCTGGAGAGGCTAAGGAATCTCGACATAACACCCAGTGATGATGGATGCATGGGTTGAACCACCAGAGAAGCTGAAGAGTTGCAATGATGATCAGGCAGAGCACTCGACATGGGGAGAGCATGCAGAAGTATTGTGAATAGAGGATGAAAAAGATGCACAGAGAGGATAAAAACGCAGAACAAAGAAGAGATTGTGGCTGTTGAGAGTGATTCATGTGAGTAGAGAGAGGCAGAGTGCAATAGCTGAAATGCACAGAAGAGGAATGATGCATAGAGAGGACATGGCACACAAAGCATAAAAGGTAGAAGGACATAAAGCGTAAGAAAAGTGTGCAGGAAGACACTGATGCAGGTAGAGCAGAGCAGTGTAGCAGAACAGTGATGCGACCGATAAGCCATTGATAAATATTGTATCACTGTGATCAATTTACAGATAGCAAACTTTATAATCAGGGTGGTAGGGAGGTGCTAGGGAGGACTGTTGTCCTTAGAGGTTCAAGTGGGTGCTTGAACACAGGGAGTTGTAGCTTCCATTGGTTGCAGCCAGAGAAACCAGGGTGGTAGGGTGGTGCAAGGGAGAACATTGGTTCTCTGATATACAGGTTGGTGCCTGTGTGACTGAAAGTTGGTGCTGGAACACTTAGGGAGTTGTTGCTTCCTTCTAGTGGGTGCTAGAGAAACTAGGGAGTTGGTGCTTCCTTCTAGTGGGTGCTAGAGAAACCAGGGAGTTGGTGCTTCCTTCTAGTAGGTGCTAGAGAAAATAGAGAGTTGGTGCTCTCAGCAAGTTGCAGCTTTCAAAACAGAGGTTGTAGCCTCACAATGAGTTGGAGCTCATATGTATGATAATGTATAGAATGTAAAGATAACTTATCATATAAAGAAGAAGAGGTTTTTACCCTTTATGGGTTTCCTTGGGAAATATCTGTCTCTGTGTATCTCATATGTGTGAATGATGCTGAATGTTCTATTGATGACTTCCCTGCATTATTGTGATCATCATTGAGAGTTCTGTAATGAATTTAAAATGAGCATAATTGTTTAAACTCGGTAACAACTGATTCACCCCCCCCGACACCCCTCTCAGTTGTCCAAGAAAGTGTTGGTTATTTATTCTACTAAAGTTGCCCAAGGCTTGCAATTGGCCCCATCTATTTTTCCCAAGTATATGCACATAAGAACATGAGGATGAGCACAAACATGTCATTGGAAAGACTTAAACATTAATGGGAAAGATAACATTACCTTGTTTTCACTAACTTGACAAACCACTATGTACACACACACACACACACATGTATATATATATGTGTGTGCGTGTGTGAATATACACATACATAGATGTACACACACACACACACACACACATGATGTGTGTGTGTGTGTTTTAACTTCTCTTTTATTAGTCCCTGCCGAAGGCGTAGAGGGACTATAGTGATCGATAATTCATTGACTTTATATTAGTTTGTTGTTTGACTACAAATTTTTGCATACTTTCTAATGTTCGACCTACAAAACTAAAAGCATTATTTTTTATATAATAAAAAAAGCCATATATGTCATGATGTAATTGGATGATAGATTTGAGGTCTTATTGCCAGCTTCACTATTCCCAATGAATTATATGTTTCCATATCCAAAGTTTTATCATGTACGTTACTTTTTTCATTTGTACTATTCATATTGAAATGTTTAGAAATCCAAAGTTTATAGTGATCGATAATTCGTTGACTTTATATTAGTTTGTTGTTACTTTAATGTATTTGTACTATTATTATTAGTCCTTTATCTTTGTATTGAAATGTTTACATACCGAAGGTTTAGATCATTGACACTTTTTTTGAGGTGCTTGAATAGGCCCGACAACTTAAATGTTTACATGGCGCGAGGTCCCGAAACATGCCTAACAACTTAAATGTTTGCATACCGCAAGGCCCTTAGACAACCTGACAACCTTAAATGTTTATCTAAATAGGCTTCTCGGAGTACATTTTTCCTCGAAATTTTTCATACAATGTTGCAGTGAATATGGACAATAATGTTGTCCACCGCCAGTTGAATAGGCATTGTATGTTTCATACTTATTCTAAGCTTAGAATGCAATTTCGTCATCATTGAAGATACATACATTGTTACTGGTTAGGTGGGTGCTTCTTCTTTGCTGGTTCGTCGGTTGCTGCTTGTTGTTGTTTGGTTCACATTTCGACCTGCGCTTCTGTCTTTCATCGTTTCAGAGTAAGTTTCCATGTCATAATTTCATTTTCTATTCCTTCTTTGTTGTTCAGTGTTTGCAGTTTGCAGATAAAAATGTTTTCTTATTTCTATTGGCATGCTAGTCATATGTTTTCGATTTCTTCTGTGCTTCGGTTGTAGTTTGGTAATTGTTGGAGATACATATGTTGTTTAATGGTTTGATGGTTGTTGCTTGTTCGCTAGTTCATTGGTTCGTTGATTGCTGGTTGTTGTTGTTTGGCTCAAATTTATGAGTTTGGGGCCCTGGTGCTGTAGTTGGGCCTGTTCGTGCTTTCTCGCTGGGGTCCTGTGTCGACAATTGGAGATGCTTGTTTTTTTCTTTTTTCTTTTTTATTTGGATGCTTTACGGTTTTCATGCCCTGCACCCGCAAGTGGACTTGCGGTTGTGTTATTTGCCGTGTCTAGCGAGGTCGTGATCTCGCACCTGTTTCGTGCGGGCCTGTTCTGCTGTAAAATTTTGCTCATACTTTAGTGTTGACATGATAGAAAATAGTGGCATAAAAAATAATTTGACAACTACATGTGCAATTGCAGTGTCCGCTGTTAGTTTGTTAAAATAAAACATCTGCAAACCACACTTATGAACCATATTTGGTGGAATGTGCCCATATCACAATACACGTTCTTTATCCTCTACACAGAGTGGTGTGACCACGATATAATTTGTCTTGTACTTGAGATATGATATGTACACTAAAGATATTGCAAAATTATATTTCCATGTTTGGAAGCATATCTGGATACTTTGCCATAGAAAACCAAAATCATTTAGCTATGGCCATGCAATTTCTTAATATCTTGTGGCTTATAATATATTTTGGCCAGGAAAAAACTTATATATTTACAACCATGGATGGAGAAAAACATAGGTTCATATTTCTGACTATCTTTTATTCTATTCCTTGATTCTCATTTATTGTATGTACATATTACTTGTTCTCCGGTGCATACTAGTTTCCATTCATGTTCATTGTATTTTGTGCGTTCCCTCATTCAAATAAACATAATAGTTGGAGAAAACGACAGAGTCTTGAATGCAGCGGTGGAGGAGGAGATACAAACGTACATGCTTGTATTGTTATTTCATATTCCGTAGTTTTGTATTTCATTTATTGTCTGTATATGTGTTCACCTAGTTTATTGTATGTAGATATTGATAACAACTTATCTTCATTACATGTCTTCCCGCATACTAACTTCCTTCATTTCCATTGTATTTTCCCCGCATTGCTACATTTAAACAAACATAATGGTTGGAGAGGACGATGAACTCTTTGGTGCGGATGTAGACGAGGAGTTACATAGGTGCATACCTGTACTCTTATTTCATATTCCAGTGTTGAGTATTTCATTTATTCTCTGTATATTTCTTCTACTTGTTCTATTGCTTTGCACCTTTTTTATTGTATGTATACAGTACATATATTTCTTCTTATTCTCATGTTAATCATATTCTCTTTGCTATTACATTGAAATAAATACAACTGTATTTATTTCTTTTACATGTCTTTCTTCATACTAACTTGCCTTCATGTCCATTGTATATTTGACATTGCTATCACGGAAGAAACATATTGGTTGAATAGGAAGATGAATTCCTGTATGCAACAACAGAGGGGTATGTGGTGTAATCTTCGAAAATGTATACCAACTGTGCTAGTAAATTAAATATACAAAGCGGGTGGGGGCATATCATATTGGACTAGAAAACCATGATTTGGCAACAATGGGCCTTTGTGCCCTCCCCATTTCTACTTTTTCCATTTTCTATTATCCCTCTTGCTTTCTAGCAACTCTGCTTAGTCATCTTTCTGAAAAATCCGAGGCATACAATTTGACCCTCGGGTCCTCATGTTTCCTGGGTATCCCTTGACACCCTATTTTGTATTCCATCTCCTTCCACCCTTCATGTTACATTAATAACAATTATGGACAATATACAATTCATATGCTTGTTTAGTCCTTCTGATGTTCATCTCCGCATGCTTGTATCAGAAAAAATTGGACTAGTGACATGGCCTTGAACAATCAGTCATCCCAAACATTAGCAGATCGACAAGGCCAAAGGTAAAGATGCATACATTTTGTTCCTAGTATATTTACCAAAGAAATATCCTCAACTATTTATTCACCCGTGGCATGGTGAATATGCTGATGTCATCTGCAATACATACTTTGCAGTTCACAAGAAGTATCAACAAGTACAAGAGAGATGTTACATAGCGCAGATTCCACAGACTAAGAGGTCTTGTTGCAAAACTCTGGCTCCATAGTTCATCCAAGATGTGCGTCTACTTGTAAATTTATGCCAGGAAAAACAGAAAACAAACAAATAATCCACACTTCCATTCACTTTACTTTTCCTGTTCAAAAATCATTACCAGGTCTAAACTTGTAACACCCAAAATACTATCAATAGAGGGCTTGAACAGCCGCCGAACTGGACAAGTGTTCATCGAGGACATAATGGTCGTCTATAGCACCTACTTGGACAAAGAAAACAAAACTAAATCCATTATGCGTGCTGACATGACAGACAAGGAGGCCATGATGACATTCACACTGACTATTCCTACACAACTTGTCCACAAACATGCATAAAAGATATTGCCAGGTAATGGGATATCCATTACAAATTTTAATATATTGCCCAAAACAGTATATGACCGTGGTGATTGTGATCGGATTATTTCACTCAACAAAACAACTATTGTGGAAAAAATTCCTGCTATTTGTTCAAAATATCATTTCGTCTCAGACGTAACTATCAGCCAACTTGCACAGAGCAACGACATTTACCCAATCAAAACCATTGGCGCAACTGTCACACTAGCGAGAAAACTTGGCTCACAACACATTCTCCATATAAAATATGGAGAGTCAAACAATGACAAGGCAATGGTACTATTCTCCATATGCATTTTTGTCCTTTACTTTTGCATGTTCATGTATCTCGGTTAAGTTACACAAATATTGCATTGTTCCATGTTGCAGCAACAATTGTTCGATACCTATTCAAATTTGTTTTTGTCAATGGAACAACAATTACATAAATGGAAATTTCCACTTATACTCTTCAAAAATATAACAAAGAAAAGGGATGTTAGAGAAAGGATCTTTCACACAACCCAAGTGTTACACGTCAAAATTACTCACTTCGATGATGCCTCATTGTCATTATCGCAAGTGTCACAAGTGTCGCACTTTTGTCACAAATGTCACAAGTGTCGCATAAATCATACTGTTGTCTCACCTGTATCGCATCGCAAAAGACATCCTAAATACACTTGACATCCTCCGAGACTGGTTAAAAGAAAGAATATATCATTTCGTGAAGAGTACAAACTTTCACCTGAGAAAATACCATCAAAAGGGCATTTTTGGAGGTCGAGGCTCCCCTGCCCACTTGCAGGGAGCGCTAGCGCTTCCTGCCCTCTTAGACGGGAGCACTGCAGTGCTCTGTAGCCCACTTTGAGGGAGCGCCAAGGCTGTTGAGTAAATCAAAGGACAAATCCCCCTTATCTCTAAAGTCAGCTGAGAATCTTCTAAGTCAGTTTGGCTTGAATCCTAGATCAAGGATGGATCTAAGGGGAGTTCCACAACTGATGGAGAAATATCCTCAACTTATCCCAAGAATATATAAGATGGTTAGGCCTCTCAAATCCTATATAAAGAGGCATCCTCATGGTGAAAAGGGGAGAATAATCAGTGGAAAGTATTGTCATTTTGCTTGTGGATCATTCGAGCAAGAGGTTGAACAAGAAGATCTTGGTGAGGCTACTACATCTGCATCTACACTTTGTAAGCACCTTATTTTGTTCTCATTAATACATGTGCTTGGCCTGTTTCCTTCAAGATTGTGTACATTTGCATGAACTTGTCTCATGGATAAATCTAGATTTTGAACTAATCATGGTAGAATAGGAAGTATGTTTTGTCTTTGTTGTTTACTGGATTGTAGGACTTGTTGAAGAGCTTGGAGATCAAGTTCAACTCGGACTGGGCGAGGAAAAAATTCATAAAAAGGTACTCATATATTCTTCCTCTTCTCTATTGATTATATTAGTTGTGTTTAAAGGAAATTCAGTGTTCAAAGTTAGCACTCTTCTATCTTGGTCATAGAGGTCTAAGGTCCAAGAGGGAATCCACCTGTCCGCAGGGGAATTTTCCTACAACAGAAATTGGCGACTCCACTGGGGACAAAGCTTTCAGTTTTGGTTTCCTTCCTTGGTATTTTTTTAGTCTTTTCTCATCTTACAGATCCTATTCACTGTGTTTTTCTAGTTTTTAGATGTGTTGTTGGTCTTGAATTCATCCCACATACACTGATTCTCAGATTTTTCCTGAGCTGCTTGATTTATGGGTTAAGATATTTTTTCTCAGAGACCAACGCTCCCTTGCCTTTACATCCAAAGCGCTAGCGCTCCCCTACAGACCTTTACAGAGCGTTGCAACGCTCTGGTGCCTTTGACACCAGAGCGCCGATCTTCTGCCCTTGTGAATTTTTTTTTGGGATCCCTTGTTGGGTGTAATTTGTGGTTTTTGACATGCTCAGGACTGTTGCTATCAGGGTGTGTCTTCTGTAGAGCCTGCAACCATTTGATTTCCAAGGATTTTTGAAATTTTGGTTTGGTTTTGTGATATCATTCTTCCTTGTTTTGAATCACTCTTCCTCTTTGAGATCTTGGGTAGGTTCAATACTTTCTCATTTATCTGATTGCATGAAAGTTGTTACAAGGAGGTTCAAAGATCTGTGCACTATTCCACTTGATCTTCAAAGTTATCTTTCCAAGCAATTCCTCTTGTTTGAGTTTTGGTTTTCTTTTTGAAAATTTGGTTTCATTTTTTCTTCTTGTTTGATCATGATGAGAGTGTGCTTTTTTTTATATGATGTTTTCTTCCAGTTGCTTAAAACTTGCAAAGAATGAAATCTGGTTGGCATAGGAAGCTTTGAATCAAGTTGATTATAATTCATATTTAAACAAAAAGTTATATTTTCACGATTGTCTTTTGGATATTAGGATCATTTTTCTGAATAGTTTAGCATTGAATTAGATTCTTGATTGAGAACAATTGCTTGAAACCTCTTCATTTTAGCGTTTGATAGTGAAAAGAAAATTTCTTCTCCTTCCCTTAAATAGAATTTCATTGAAAGAAAAGATTGCTTATCATTTCTTATGAATTTTTGGGAATCGAGTCATAATATCATTAGTTTCACTCTCATACACCTCTAAGTAAAGAACAACCACAAAAAAAAACAACTCTAATTAAAATTGATCTAGAAAGTTTTATTTTTAGAATCCTCCACCAACATCAGACTAGGATTAGTGCTTTGGATTAGGCTGTGAGTACAACTCTCCAAATCATTTAAAACAAACATTAGCATCTTGTGATAGGGAGAGCAAATCCAATTTTCGTATAATCTTTCTGGGATCCCCCTCTCACACAGGGGTTACGCACGAGGTCGCGTTCGAGAGAGTTGCAGAGATTATCCCTCCGTGGTTCAACCATTTGCAGTAGTCAGATCGTATATTGGGGGTTCTTCTTGAGGTTCAAATGTCTTCATTTGGTCTCGGTGCTTCGTGAATTCTGAATCCGTTCAGGGTCCTCTAGAGTTCTACCGGTCCACTTGTCCTCAGTTCTCTTGAAGGATTTCAAACTTGTTATCCTGCCCATACCTTCAGACTGGACTGTTGATTGTACCCTCCCAGGGGATGACTGCGAGTTGGTGTCCTTAGTAGCCATAATATTTAGGGTCTTTACACAAGGTGATGGTGAAGGGAACCTGGAACAGACGGTGGTCAAACTCACTCGGGCTCCTTGGAGGGTAAATACATGATTACTGTGTGGAAGCTTGCACCAAGGCGTAAGTCTGTTAAGCAGGTCGCCATCGTAACTATTCCACCCGCTCATATCCTAGCCCCTTCTTGACTTGATCATGCGATGTTGGATTTCATCACCAACTATTACAGTCATCGAGAGAAGGTTTGTCTGCCCGGTTTGATTCCTAGATTTTATTAGCGAATGTTGTTTTGTTCCTATAGTCGACCATAGATTTATTTTGTTCTTTACTTAGCTCAAGCAACATCGACCTTCGCCGTTCACGTAGGATGCAAGTTCTGCCCCCGGAAGATCCGAAAGGATACCTACCTTTGCTTCCTAACTCACTGGAAGACCCTCCTGAGGGAGTGGCTAATAATGAAGTAACTTCTGAGGTTGGAAGCACACACTCTTTGGAGGGATTTCGAATTGTTTTAGATTATTTAGAATCATTTTGACTTACCCCAAACCCATCTTTGAGTGTTAGAAGAGATCCACATATGCTCTAGATGAACTTGTCCGGAGAAATTGTTGTTGTTGATGATACTGAAGTACCTACTGGACCTAACACAGGATCTGGAGTAGAGAATCCACTTTATCATAGTGAATCATTTAGGACCCCAACTCACACTGTTGGAACTTCCATTCCTAGTTCCATCCCTTTGAAAGTACGTGATCTGTACGGTAACCTAGGAGCGAGTCCTGATTGACCTATGACATCACAAGTGCCTGAGATGTTTGTTACCTATATGGTACCTATAGATCATTTTACTGGTTCCACCAGTAATGTCATCACCGATGCAGACCAATTGTTGATTGGTTCTCACTTGACCCCTACTCTCTAGATGGCCCATTCTACTATGGTACTGCACGTTACCACAATCCCCACCGAAATTATGACACCGCTCGAAGCTCCAATTGGGACACCGCTTCCACCTAGACCAAATCCATCACTTCCCCCTGGGTATAAATATCCGAATACTTCCGCTACTACCACTACCCAGGTTCCATTCGAAGGTGCTGAACTTTTTGTTCCTCCTAGGTACAACGTCGTTGCTGGACTTTTTGTTCCTCCTGGGTACAATGCCGTTGCTGGTTTTGTTCCTACACCTTTGCCTGGTGGATTTGGTCATGGTAGCTCCAATCCAATTGGAGGCACAAATCATTCATTCGTTTCTAGTTTCTAGAATTTTATTGGAGGTCAAACTCAGGCTAGGGGGAAATCTGAATTTGGGGGTCAACCTCAGATTGGGGCACAACCTCAACCTGGGGGGAAAACTCAGGTTGGATTCCATACCCCACCATATGGACATAACACACCTGTGGTACAATCTCTACCTTGGAACCTTCCTTTCCAAGGAAATCTCCAACCATCTAGGGGGAAACCTCCTCAACAACAACAACCTTATCCTCCCCAAGGGTCTAATGTTTATCCTCCCCATGGGGCTAATGTGTATCCTCCTCAGGGAAAAACTGTTTACCCCCATAAAGTGCAAATTGTTTATCCCCCACAAATGAATCAACCAACTTACACCCCTCAGAATCCACCGAGTTTTCCTCCACTAGTGAATGTTTCTCAACAACCTTTGAATCATGTTTACCCTGGTCAACAACAACCGTATGTAGGAGAGCCTACTGGATACAATTACCCGACTCAACCAGTTTATGGTCCTACTGGTGTCCCTATGCCACATTAGTATCACCCTCAGGTTAACCGCCAATTACCTTTCCTTGCTACTCTAGATCTCCCAAACTTTTCTCGATTGACCAACGATCCTATTCTACATTATCCCTTTTGGCCAGCGATTCCTGCTAAAATACCTTCTTATATCCCAAAGTTTGACGGTAAACCTGGAGAAGACCCAAATAACCATGTGATGACATTCCATTTATGGTGTTCATCAAGCTCATTAATGGATGATTCTATATGTTTACGTCTTTTCCAGTGTACTCTTACGGGTTCAGCAGCCAAGTGGTACATCAAACTTCCACATGGATCTTTTCAAGATTTCAACTCCCTTTCCATGTCCTTTCTCATGCAGTTCCAACTACCCATTCGTTACGAGACGAGTACTGAAATTTTGACCTCTCTTCGTCAGACCAACTCCGTGCATATCTCTGATCACATTCATGAGTGGAGATGACGACAAATGTTGATCAAAGCAATTATTCCTGACCAGTTGTTGGAAGAATGGTTCACTAAATCAATTTTACCCCCAATTGCTCGTGACTTCACAATGGGTGGTGTAGTCACTGAGGAAGAAGCCATTGCCCGAGCGTAGTACTTAGATTTGGTTTACTCACAATCTGGTACTTTGTATGAGTTTATTCCAAATGCTACCCGTGCCACTACCGATCCATCCAAACCTTTTACCACATCACATGTGGATGGCGTTATCGACACCGTTAAAACCCAATCTACTTCAAAGTCAGCTGGAACGGTAAATCGGTCTACTTCGGCACCCCCTCCCAGTTCGACCTCACTCTCCTCTACCTCCCTCCCAACTCAAGTCTCTGAGGTGAATGTAGTTCAATCTGCCCCTTCACAACAATCCGAAGGTAAGAAGAAGACAAAGAATAAACCCAAAAAGAATAATAATAATGAACAACCCAAAACTCAAACTCCACCGCCTGCTACCGAAAAGAAACCATAGCGGAAACCAAAATTCCCATGTCTTATTTGTGGTGATGATGATTACACCTGAGACTGTCCACATTGTGATGAAGTGGCCAAACTTTTCAAAGGGAATTCCCAACCCGCCGTGTTAACACAACCTTTTCCTCAACAAAAATCCATGGTTGCTCAAACCCCCTCTCCAGGGGGCAGTTCTAGCCACCCTCCTAATGATGAAGCCTTGACGAGTGCTCATATTTATATGTCCAATGGGATTGATTTGACCACCCTCTCTATGACATACAAAACTCCAATTAAACCTGATGAAGAAAAGGGCACTAACAGTTCTTCATCGGATCCATCATCTGCATCCGTTAGTACTCCATCTGGGCCGCTTCAGATAGAGAAACCTATGTTTGACTCTATATTACGCCCTCCCAAGAGCACCATCCGTAAATCTACTTTTAACCCTAGTTCACATGCCGCCCAAAACTACAACATTGTTGAAGATTTGGCTCAAGCACCGTGTGCTATGTCTACTTTGGAAGTTCTACAACACTTCCCAAGTCAACGTAGAACACTCTTGGCTTCTATTGGCGTCTTCGATCCCGAGTCATCCAACAATATCACGTTTAATATGGAAAAATTTAAGTCACGACTCTCTCACCAACTCGCTTTTAAAATAAATGTTGTTGTTCATAATCAACACATTCATCACACTATTTTGGACGAGGGAGCTTCCACTTGTGTCATGTACTTAGCTTGTTGGAAAGGAATCAAATCACCCGCACTTAACAAATCCCCTACGATGTTACGCACATTTGATGGGCGAGGTTTTCATCCTCACAGACTCTTGCAGTCCTTAGCTGTCCAGTTAGATGACAAGACCATTTCTGTTGATGTCAAGGTCGTTGATGCTCCCCTCTATTACAACTTGTTATTTGGAAGAAGTTGGTTTTACGCCATGACCTCCGTTGCTTCATCGGTGTTTCGATGTGTGCAATTTCCTCATCAAGGAAAAATTGTCACTATCGATCGGTTAGATTTTTGTACACCCGACGCTCATGCTCCTGCTATCAACAATATTCCTTTCTTGGGAGATCACAATATCACATATGAAAGTGTTGGTGTAGGTATTCTTAAAGAATATTCCCTTATGGGTACTTTCCCTGCACCACTTCCTCCTACCACACAACATATTGCTACAATCAATATGAATTTGACTATGGCCTATCAGTCTTTGGAATCATCTGATCCTTGGATTGTACCTAGTCCTTTAGAGTTCGACACCCTAGGTGATGCTATGCCACTTAGTCCTACCAATGATTCATATGCTGCTATTCAATCCACCTCTCCCTCCTCGGATGAAAAACATCTATTGGCACCCGACACTTATTCGATGCCATATTGGTTGAACCCCTTGTCTTCTTCTTTTGACTACATGTCCAAGATTTTTCCTTCAGACGAATCCATTATGGAAATGCTTAGAATTGACGAAGTGCCTTGGAATGATAACCATCATCGATCCTCTTTTCTTCCACCTCTCGAAGAAATTCAGGAAGATATACACTTTATATTCCCCCCTGGTGTTGTTGATTCTCCACAATATCCTATACTTATTGTTGTTGGGAAAAATACCCTACGGACTAGCAAACTAGGGTCAGACTTGCATGCAGATTTTGACCGTAAAGAAATTACTTTTTAACCTACCACCCAAAACTTAAACCCCTCTTTCACGATACATGCATGGAAATGAACTACTAACCTTGTTACTGATGTTTGGTGTAGATCCTCCATTGCGCTTCTCCTTCCAAAGATAACCTGCAATCAAGACAAACAACTATGCATGCATGCTACTTTTCTACTTGAGGGTTAGAAATTAAACATAAATTAAACAAACCATAGATAACTCATGCATTGGGACGGTAAAAGTATTCTTTTATTATTTGAAAAAATGAATCAACTTACAATCAAAGTTGAGACTGGCCACCGCTCCTTGATCTTGATCCTAGGCTCCTCCTCTTCTGTCCTCCAACTGCTTTGCGTTAATTCTCCTTTGGCTTGAGGAAAGGCTAAAGGGTTGGGACAATGGATTCAGCAAATGGGCAGAGTTTCTTCGCTATAATTTTCCTCCTCCAAATAGTACCCCTACCCCTTCTTTTATAGGCTAGAAGGAGCTAGGGTTTTGGATGAACCCTTGGCCATGCATGGTCGAGAGTTTCAGTTAACTGACCCATAGATTTTTGTTCCATTGGCAACTTCCCTCTTTTTCGTGCTTTGTTAGATACACGCGGGCTGTAGTGAGCCAGCCAGCGTTCACACGCGTGCAGTAATGGGTTAGGGCGTGTGGGCCTTGACCCAAGAGGATTTTCAAGGAGGTTGTTCAACAGATGTTTTGGCAATGAAGGGATATGAGTTGGCCTGATGCCAGGTAAGCATGTGTGGTGCAATTTAGGGTTA
>ML787776.1:361310-372503 GCA_009831015.1 Picea engelmannii
ACCTGGATCTTCGTTAGGCTTGGCCTGGAATGTCTGAAGGTAACTTCATTGGCATCAGAGGCCAACGTGGATCGTGACAAATAGGATCATTTAACAACCTTGTCAAATCTGGCAAGTGTAACGTCGCCAGGAATGGTAGTTTGGGTTGCTGCTGATAGCCTGGGAAAAAGGGTCCTGGAGTTTGACTAGCACCAGGTTGCTAGGAAAAGTTTGGCTGCTGGCCTGGATTTTGGTAGAAACCATGGCCTTGACCAGCGTAAGGATTTTGCATCTGTGGAGACATCATCGACTGATTTCCCATAAAGGACATAGGATGTTGGGCATTCATCGTGTTTGACGAACTTTGGGAAGGATTACCCCATGCCGGTCCTGATGGGAGAGGCATAGTAGTCTGTTGAGGGTTCCATTGACTGTGGAAAGAATTACCCCAGAACGACATTCCAGAGGAGGGAACGGATCCTTGTCCTGAGTTCCAAGGTCTTTCTATATGTGCCCTCGGTGCAGGAATAGTACCCTGCGCCGGAGTAGACTGTCCAAAAATGGGAGTGCCCCCATATGGGAAAGCGGTGGATGCGAAAGTGTTGTTACCAAACGTCCCGTTCCAAACAAACGGTGACGAACCTACCGGCATAATGTGCGCAGGTGTTCCTTGACTCCCGGCTCCAAATGAATTAGTGTGTGCAGGCTGCCCGACGGACTGCTGATGCAGACCACCAAGCGAAGGTGACAAAGGAGAGATATGACCTCCAGCGTAAGGAAAAGCATTAAAGGGGACAAGAATGCCCCCAAGTTGACCTTGCAGAGGAGCGTTAGAGCTCCCTTCCCCTAGACCCAAAGTCTGTAAAGTGGAGTAAGTGAGTGCAGGACTTGTACCCGAACTAGGCATACCGTATGAAAATGGAGGGCCTGTCGCACTAGGTGTGAAGGGAGTTGTGGCCGCCGCTATAGATGGGATTGGTCCACTGTGCGACATAGTTGCGGCCAAGACCATGGTGGCTCGAAATGACGATGGCAAGTTAGGAGATGCTTCTCCTGTGGTAGCAACTGTGGTGGGAATGGAATAATTCCCAGAGGAAGTAACAACATTTGTTTCCATAGCTGTGTGAGGCACTGACAGGCATTCGTAAAATTGGATTGGTACAATAACTGATGGCCAGCTATCAGTGGTTGGGGTTTCAACTGAGGCAATATTGGCGGTTGATTCCTCCGGGAGTTGTTTGGGCACAATGGTTTGTAACTCAGTCGCTTCAAAAGACCCTTGTTGGTCTAGCTTCCGCATCAATGGTGGCGGGGGTGGCTCCAGTATAACCGGCAGCAGGCCCAGAAGCCTTCGTGACCGACAGATCTCGGGATCCTCCACTGTGTGAGAAGATCCAAGACATGCTAAGGTATTCTACATATTCAAACAGTAACACACACTAAAGAAGAAGCACCTAAGAGATAAGACAAACAAACTCTAAACTAGTTGGAAGAACAGTTACAACAACCAACACTAGAGCAACTTACCGGTGCAAGTGCACCTCGAACATGGAAGCACCCTCTGGGTATACGTTGCAAAGCGTGGTTCGATGTCTGTCTTAGGTACCGCGGTATACCCTCGCAGTCACCTCTGTATGTCCCTAAAAAGATTGGCAACTAGGTTGCCAGCACGCGAACAGTCACCAGGCGGGTACAATCGAAAGTCGGGTAGACCACAATGAGCAGGGTATCAAGCCCGAAACCTGTCAAGGGTATCGAGAGCAAGTGGTCCGGAAGACAACTTAGGACCTCGAACAGATTCGAGACCCACGAAGCCCCGTGGAAAATGCAAACGACGAAATCCCAAAACAAGCCCTCGATATGTGTTCTCCACTACGCTTGGTCCGGCTTTGGAGGGGTTATCTCCGCTAGCTTTCCACACGCGACCTCGTGTTTATCCCCTGTGTTAGAGGGGGTTCTCGGATAACTTCCATGAAACTGGACTTCTACACTCCCTACCACAGACTCTAATGTTTGGTTTTGAATGGCCTTGGAGAGTTTCCTCTCCAACCTAATCCAAGGCCTTAGTCCTGAACTAGTTTGTGAACCCTACAAAAAAAAAGTCTAATAGATTTTAAATTAGCGTTGCTTTTATGGGCTTTCTTACATCACAGGGTATGAAGGTGAAACTGATGATGTGTAAAGACTAAAGAAAAACGAATGAAAAAAAGCTGGAAACAAAAGACTTTTACTAAATGCAAAAATCAACAACTTTTCACAAAGAAAGATTTCTTTTTATTTTCAATTTTTCTAAGATTTTATGCAGCAAACATAAAGGAATTTTGCTCGACTATGAGCTACTTATGCTCTAAATGTATTGCAAAAACTTATGAACAAAAAGACTTCTCCCTAGCTATTGATGCAGAAACACAATCTTCAAACAAAGAAGAAAATGAAAAGTTTTTTTTTTCTCTTTTTTTATTTATTTAAGAGCTAATCAAGCAACAAAGGGAAAATGCCAACAAGCACAAAACCAAGAAAGACAAATTCTGGCTTAAAGCGCAGATCGCAAAGAATCAAAGTAAATGCACACAATGGCAATAAAGAAAACAAAGACTCTTAAGCTTTCCTAAAAACCATAAAAAAAATAAATTTCCTTTTATATTTTCTGTCCAACTATCAACTAAGAAAAAGCAGGCTAAGGGTAAGATGACCTAACCTACTGACCGTTCAACCCTAGACTCAAACACCTGAGAGGAATACTTCTCATCAAATGAGGGGATGACTGCCCCACCTTGACTGAAAAGTAGCCTATCAAGCACACTTCTGTCACTAAAACAGCCGCGTGCGAACGCGTGCTGAGCTGAAACAGGCAGCGTGTACATGCGGTCTGGCCTTGTACAGGCCGCGTGTATGTATAAATTCTAAGACAAAAATAAACACAGGCAACCCAGACCAGGAAGAGGCCTCTGGTATTGATAACCAGGGTCTCTTGAAGGCTTGGATGCTTCTTCTAACAGAAAAGAAAAATAATTGCAAGGAATAACAAAACACAAAAGACAAACTGAGACAGGACTGTGAACCAGCAAGACTTAGACAAGATCCAAAAAACCCCCTCAGAATGTATAATTCCGACAGGGAAGAGGAGGACTGCCTCTCAACCTCTCTGAACTCCTACACGCTACTGCAACCTCTACAACTAACATTCACACGTGGGCTGTAAGAGGTTAGGGTGCGGGTACACGCGTGCAGGCCTTCTGCAGGCCACGTGTACCTCTGTGTGTCCTGACAATTACCGTCAAGCAACAGTCAGGCAAAACTGGTATAAAGAACCAGGCTCCCTGCTAGCTCAGACCTTGAAGAAAAAGACAGGCAAAGAAACAGAAAATCCAATCTTTTAAACTACCCAAAAATTCAACTAACCCGAAAACCCTAAAGAGTATCTTCCCCAGTGGAGTCGCCAACTCTGTTGTTGGGAAAAATACCCTACGGACTAGCAAACTAGGGTCAGACTTGCATGCAGATTTTGACCGTAAAGAAATTACTTTTTAACCTACACCCAAAACTTAAACCCCTCTTTCACGATACATGCATGGAAATGAACTACTAACCTTGTTATTGATGTTTGGTGTAGATCCTCCATTGCGCTTCTCCTTCCAAAGATAACCTGCAATCAAGACAAACAACTATGCATGCATGCTACTTTTCTACTTGAGGGTTAGAAATTAAACATAAATTAAACAAACCATAGATAACTCATGCATTGGGATGGGAAAAGTATTCTTTTATTATTTGAAAAAATGAATCAACTTACAATCAAAGTCGAGACCGACCACCGCTCCTTGATCCTGATCCTGGGCTCCTCCTCTTCTATCCTCCAACTTCTTTGCGTTAATTCTCCTTTGGCTTGAGGAAAGGCTAAAGGGTTGGGACAATGGATTCAGCAAATGGGCAGAGTTTCTTCGCTATAATTTTCCTCCTCCAAATAGTACCCCTACCCCCTCTTTTATAGGCTAGAAGGAGCTAGGGTTTTGGACGAACCCTCAGCCATACATGGCCGGGAGTTTCAGTTAACTGACCCATATCTTTTTGTTCCGTCGACAACTTCCCTCTTTTCGTGCTTTGTTAGGTACACGCGGGCTGTAGTGAGCCAGCCAGCGTTCACACATGTGCAGTAATGGGTTAGGGCGCATGGGCCTTGACCCAAGAGGATTTTCAAGGAGGTTGTTCAACAGATGTTTTGGCAATGAAGGGATATGAGTTGGCCTGATGCCAGGTAAGCATGTGTGGTGCAATTTAGGGTTATAACACTTATCCAGGATACTATTTCTGAGGGGAATTTAGGCAACATATCTTCTACGGTCATTATTGATATTTCGATCAAGGAAGGTATCGTGGAAAACATTAATCTCGGTGCTAACTGTTCACCTGAGGAAGTGGTTTCTTACACTGCTTTATTTAAATAATTTTGTGATGTCTTCATTTAGAGCTACGAGGAAATGCTAGGGATCAATTCTTCGATCGTTGTGCATGAAATGAAAACCTACCCAGGTGTTAAACCTGTTCGACAAAAACTCTGCCCGGTTCATCCTAAGAAAACTACGGCCATTAAGGCAGAAGTCGAGAAACTGTTGAAATTTGGCTGCATCTATCCTGTCCCCTTGACGGAATGGGTTTCTAACATTGTTTTGGTCACTAAGAAACAAGGGACCATTCGTGTCTGTGTTGATTATAGGGATCTCAATAAGGCTTGTCTGAAAGACAATTACCCTACACCCTTCATCGACCAAATCATTGATAATTGCACTGGCAATGTGATTTTATCTTTCATGGATGGATTCTCAGGGTACAACTAGATTGGCATTCTACCCGCTGATCAACATAAGACAACCTTCATCTACCCGTGGGGAAATTTCACCTATCGAAAACTACCGTTTGGTCTAAAAAATGTTGGTGCTACTTTCCAGCGGGCCATGTCATATGATTTCCATGACATCAAACATATTGTAGAACCTTACCTCGATGATTTACCTGCCCATTCATCCAATCTATCAGATCATATTGGTCATCTATAGGCTATTTTTCTTCGATGTCGGTTCTACCGTATTCGTTTGAATCCACACAAGTGCATTTTTGTTTTCGAATCAGGTCGACTCCTCAATTTCGTTGTCTCCAAAGATGAGATTAGGGTGGATCCCTTAAAGATTAAAGCTATCATTGCTTTACCTCCTCCTAATAATCTAACACAACTACAAAGTTTGCAGGGTAAAGAAAACTTTCTTTGTCGTTTTATATGTAACTATGCTGAGATTACAAAAGGATTTATGCGATTGTTGCAGAAAGACACTCCTTTCATCTGGGATGACACTGCTCAATGATCCTTTGATTCTCTTAAGCATGCATTGAACAACACACCTCTTTTGCATCCTCCAAATTATGCACAAGACTATATCCTTTACTTAGCAGCCTCTACTTCCACTATCGCTATGGTGTTAGTTCAAGAGGACCCTAACAGTGAGGAACATGTGATATACTATCTAAGAAAAAGTCTATTCGGTCTCGAGCTTTGATATTCACATGTCGAAAAGTTGGCTCTGGTAGCCGTCATCGTTGTCCAGAGATTTCACCATTACATCTTGCAAGTTGCTACGCACCACCACAGTTATCGCGGACTCAAACCCCATTTATCATATTTTGACATGACAAGTCCTTGGGGGAAAATATTACAAGTGGATCGTTATTCTCCATAAATTTGATCTCAAGTTCGCCAAGTCCAAAGCCAAAAAATCCTTGGTGTTTGTGGAAATTATCTGCGATCTTCCCCATGCTAATGAAGATACCGAGCCTAGAGATTCTCTCCCTGATGAATCTCTATTCCTCATTAGCACGTTCGATCTTTATCTTCAAACCCAATGTTTTCAGCCTGATATCTCTCATGAAGAACGTCGTCGTATTCTCCACCGTTATAGACGCTACCTTATCATCGGTGGCACTTTTCATCGCTGTGGTATTGACACTATCCTACGATGGTGTTTAACTCATGAAGAAGCTGACCGCGTCCTTAATGACTGTCACCTTGGAGCATGTGGTGGTCACCTTTCTGGGATGGCTAGAACTCAGAACATTTTACGTGACAGTTACTTTTGGCCCTCTATCTTCAAAGATTGTATTGAGTCTGTCAAAAAGTGCCCACCCTGCAAATTTTTTCATAAAAAGGCACGAACCCACCCCACTCCGCTACATCCTGTTGTTGCCATCGACCCCTTTGCAAAATGGGGCATTGATTTTATGCAATGTAATCCTACCTCAGTCGGGGGGCACGATCATATCATCATTGTCATTTATTACTTCACAAAATGGGTTGAGGCTATGCCTACCTTTCTAAATGATGGTCGTACTACAACTCTTTTCGTCTTTAACCATATCATCACTCGCTTTGGTGTTGCACAAGCCATTGTCACTGATCACCGGTGACACTTTCAAAACCATATGATGAGTGAGTTACATGCCAAGTTAGGTTTTTTCCATGAGAACTCATCCCCTTACTATCCTCAAGCTAACGAACAAGTTGAAGATATCAACAAGGTCCTTAAAACCATGATCCAACGTATGGTAGGGGCAAACAAGACATCCTGGCATCTACAATTTTTCTCCGCTCTCTGGGCTTACTGCACCTCAGTGAAAAATGCTACTAGATTCACTCCTTTCCAGTTAGTATATGGCATAGAAGTCATATTACCAATCGAGTGTGAAATTCCCTCGTTGAAACTCAAAGTAGAACTCCTGTCTCACACTTCTACTGAAGAAGAAAATTTTCTATATCTGACTAGGTTGGATGAAACATGTCATGATGCTGCTCTTGTTAACGAGACGTATCGAAAGCGAGTGAAGAGTCAATATGAAAAATCCATCCACCCTTGTACTTTTGCAGAAGGAGACCTAGTCCTCATTTATGACCAAGCTCATGATACGTTAGGGACAGGAAAGTTAGAACCTCTATGGCATGGTCCTTACATCGTGAAACATGTATTACATAGAGGTGCCTACGAGCTAGTTGACTACCATGAAATCTCACTTGGTGAGCCCCGAAATGGGATTTACCTTAAGAAGTACTATGCATAGAACAACTAGCATGCATTCTTTGTACACTATTGTACTTTAGTTTTGGTGTGTCTTTTTCTCTTGCATGTACGAGTTTTGTCTTGGGCACTTATACTTTGTCTTGTGATTGCGTGCACATATGACATCCTCCTTTCCTATCTTTGTCATGTTTGTGGATGGTGCTAGTCGACACACCCAGAATATCGCTTCTGCAGCTTGGGTCATTTACCACTCTGATGAGTTAGTGATTTCAGGAGGTGTTTGCCTAGGATCGACAACCAATAACATGGCAGAATATCACGCTGTCATTGGACTTTTAACCGAAGCCTCCTCCCTAGGTATATCTTGCATGATCATTAACCTGGACTCTCAACTCATGGTTTGTCAACTTAATTAGATCTACGCCATTCACAATCCTATTCTTTTGCGTCTCCACCTATGAGTTCGTCGTCTTGAAAGAATGTTTGAGTTCATAGAATACAGACACATACCAAGAGGACTTAATACAACTTCGGATTCGCTAGCAAATTATATTATGAATCGCTATCTTGCGCATAGATGATTTTTTATAAAGGAAATAAATCATATAAAATGCATCACATGTAAATTAAACACATCACACAAAGATTATTTGCAAACATCATTGGATCCATAAAACTCGATATTTGTATATATATACTGCGTGATAGAAAATTTTTGGTTACATAAAAAATGTACATAAGAGGGAAAAATTTGGGTCCTCATGCCCATAATATCATCGTACAGACTACACAAACATGAGGAGGATCCTAGTCCTCCTACACAACGTTGTGCTTTGAGTAACACATTACTGCACGGGCTACTCATCTTAGTAGATAGTTCAAGCTCTCTGGAACTCCTACTGTGTGTCTCTGTAAGTGCAAAGGTACATCCCGCCTCCTGAGAGGAGGGACACCCATCATAAGGCCACAAAGGCTTACCTCAACCTTTCAGAGCCCCCCCACTGCTACCTCATGCTCTATAGCCATCTGAGTGTCTCTGCGACGCTCCAGTTCCGACATCTCCGCCGAACGTGTTGCTCCTCTGTCTTCATGGTGAAATAATACATCTATTAAAATCCCCTCTAAGTACACAAAAAAAAATAAAATAAACTTAAAAAAAAAAATTCTTGACAAGGTATTTGGTTTCATACCTGATGCATCCCACTCTACTCCATCCGGCAGAACCAGGTACATACTACCCTGAAAATCCACTCCGGCATATGGAAAGTCCTCAATAATGTGTAGTTGACGTCTTAGCCAAGCAAAGAAGTCACCTATAAATTTGAACTCTCAGTCAATCCCCAACCTCAGAGACAAACTTGTCCAACGCTCCATGCGTGGTTCACCTGCTAGTCGTACTGCTAGTGTGATATGAGGCTGCATCCGTGGGATCCATTCTAGGAAGAATGAAACCAAAAATGAACTGTACCCAAACTGCTTCTGCTGCCCCATCATGCATCTCGAAATTTGATCCTTCACATTGTGAAGGAAAGCTGCGCTCCAGTTAAACAAAGTTGGCTCTACACATTGTAGAGAATAGGCCATATGGGACCTAGAAGCCAAGTGGGTGCTGGTACTACCTGCCAAATTTGTGATGGAAAATAAAATGGATCAAAGAGGAAGATCCCTAACATATTTTATCACAATTCTACCTCCAACCAATCACAATCCTGGAATGCAGTGGTTTGCCACATACTCTTCAACAGGCACTGGAAGTGCCCGCTGTCTAGATAAGATAATAGGAGCCCCCCTCTTTGAGAGGCCTGTCAGAAAGTAAATGTCCTCTAACTCAATGTTGAGCATCTATGGCCCATTTTGAAATCCTTTTTCGATAGTATTCCATAACCCAATCATGTACTCTAGTAGAAGAACCTCCTTCTTCATCTTCTGCAACTTAAAATATTTAAGGAGGCCGCAATTCCTCAATGCATCCCTTGATTGGGTTTTTTGTAATGCCGCTAAGTCATTGAGCTCGTGCTCACATTCCTTCCAATCGATCATGTCTTTTTACCAACACAATCTGCAAATACAATCAACAAAGAGCCATTAGTCATCTTATCACGACATTTTCTTGGGTAATTTTTTCTTACAATTCAATACATTTTTTCTTACTGTGTCAACGCTCCCCTAACTACGTGATCAGATGCTAGAACCCACCTAGAGTGTACACCAGAGCATCAAAATCACAGGCAGTGCTCCTCCCATCCCTTTGGGGGAGCGTTGATATTTTTTGGCGCCTAGGCCTCTTTGGGGCATCAAAATAAAACAAAAAAATTACCTAACATTAATTTTTAAACCATGTAAAATGACTGGAAGGTGTTTAGGAACAACCTGATCCGAACGAAAGAATAAACGACTGAATGTAGCTCCAATGCCGACGACTTCAACAATCGCTCTCCACAGTCAATTTTCTCCACTGCGACAAGTTTTAGCACAAATGATTTGGTAAAAACGTTTTTGACCCTATTTTTTAATATAACATTCATTTTTGATAAACCTATAGTCTTTTTTGGGTTTTGAAATTATTTTTGGAGATATTATTAACGCCCTGGAATGAATATTTATCATTATTCACAGGTTTCAAAGCGGTATTGTTCGATTTAACCTTGTCACATTAACAAGAACGATCTTAGTTCCTTCTCACGCTCGAAAACACATGAGAACGTGACCGAGTAGACTTTTATTTCTTTTTCGGACTCACATGGATACACGAAAAAGGAAACCCCTGGAGTCATCTTTAATTTATTTTCAAAATCTCTAAACATGAAAATCAACCGAGTTTTCCTTCTTTGGACTCGTTAAAAATTATACATTGAAGGGCCCATATGGGACCGAACCCTTACTTCTTCCGGTTCATTAAAAAAAAGAAGAGGAACTTACCGAAGGTGATTTATATCGAGCATGTGTTATCCTCCTCGAGCTCAAAAAAATAAAAAGAGGTACTCGTCTATCTGGATGGGGTAAAAATTGAAGGAAGCAAGCCAAGCAGTTTTTGAAAGCATCACAGATCACTCTTACGGTCGCCCTTGAACAAGACACTTTGTATTTGCATACATTTTAATCAACTGAACCTATACATTGAACCAATCCTCTGAGTCTGTTCACTCTTTTGGGTCACCCGGCAAAAGCCATAGTATCCATTGCATCATGTTTTGGTCCATGTCGTGTTTTCGCCATTTGTGCCCCAGTGTTCAAGGGAAGTATCTGCTTCAAAGGTCAACCATCACAAATTTCCTATTTGAATACCCGTGTCAGTCCATTCTCATTTGATCCACCAATTTACATATCTGTGTCTGTTTCATGTCATTGATGGGGGATACATCAAGGCCCTCCTTCGACGAATTTGTTTCTGTCTACTTCAACACATCATCCGGGAACTAAAATTAGAAACCAGTTAGTAACTTGGGACCTGCATGCCTCAATGGCAGGCCTCCTTGATTCCAATAGTGGGTTTGCATCATTGACCCCTGATCAGATGATTCCATGAATGTTCGACTTCGACTCATTTATTCGCATTCGCTGGATTGTAGTAGGGTACCTTGGGAGTCATTAACATCAATGGTTATTTCCCTCGCACTTGTTAACAACTTACCTCATTGACCGATAATCAAGTGGTATTTACCATGTTCAACATCAGAACATATATTCACATGGTTAGATTCGTACCACATCGGGATCGGTTAGAAGACCCTGGGTTGAGTGTTCACTCTGTTATCTACTTTACCCAGGTTGCGACGAAGTTTCTTTTGAGAATACTGATATATATATTGTCACATAGATCCACTTTGTATTGGTCTGTGGCTATGTTTTGTCATCTCGTAGATACACTGTGTATTTCTCATGGCTACGATCAGCTCATGTGATGGAAGTATAGATCCACATTTTATCTTTGGTGGCTATACCCTTAAGTCAATATGATTATGGATCCATAGTGTATTTTATGGTGGCCATACCTTGAAAGTTCTTTATCACTCAATGTTAAGAACCAAACATCAATATAGCATATAAAAACCTCAGGAAAAGTACTCAACGCCTTGAAAAAGAGATAATTTCAGATAATAAGCCTCTTCGAGGGGGCAACCTCCTTTTACCCCACTTAAATGTTCAAGTACAA